>JAXCLR010064812.1:0-15149 GCA_035584095.1 Annona squamosa | reverse complement strand
ATAATTTCAGTAATTATAAGCAAATTGAGGAATAATTAAAATAAAATTTTAAAATAAGTACTAATTGTCAAAAATGACATGGTTACTTAAAATATTACTTAATTTATGTGAAAAATTTTCATAAAATATTTCAAAAATTTTAGAAATTAAATTTGATAAAAATAGACTGCTATAATTTAATGTAATCAAAGAAAAGCCCACCTATGATCATATTAATTTTGGAGAAAAAAATTATGATTAGTAACTAATAATATGAAAAAAAATTTAGTAAAAAAGTTAATATTCATAAAATGGGGTTCTATATAGTGCAGAAAATATTAGCTAAAAGTTAAATGGGTAATTTGGTAATTTATTAAAAAGAGCTTAACATAAAGTAATTATTTTTATTATTAACTTAGAGAAAGTAATATTTTAAAATTAATAAAATTTATTAGAAATGATAATTTTGAACTAATTTGATTTATTCAGGGAAACATATTTTGACTAAATTATAAAATTAGAATTCATAACAGTATCCACATATCTTAAGATATAATACCACACTAAATCATAATTTAAAAGTTAATTTGAATTAAAAATATTGATTAAAGAAAAGTATATCTATTTACTAATCTATTTCTACGAATATTGAATTATACCCCTACTTGATTTAGTATATCTATTTACTAATCTATTTCTACGAATATTTTAAGTATTTGAAGTTTAAAAATTATTTTGGCGTAGAATTAATTTTTAATTGTAACTAGCGTCTGTGAATGAAGTTTGCATCACTAAATGCATATACACTATTTTTGTAAACTTAATTGCTTTTTAAAATCGAATCATATATTATGTTCGACGCAAGAAAATATAATTATAACATAAAAATTAGGATGAATATTAATTCAAAAAATATTTTAATATATTTATTTATCAAAAAATCGTACAAATAGTCAAAATTCAATTTTATGATGTTACATTTTAAATAGAATGCAATTAATGGTTTAGACATTAAAAATAAATTATATATAATATACCATTTTCAAGTGCTTCATCCGTCGGATAGAGCTTATGCTCATTTCCCAGAGCATTATGTCCAGACTAGATAACAACGCTGCTAGATTTCATTTTAAATTATATCTTTTTATAGTTTAAAAAATTGATATTTGATGACTCATTGTGTGTGCGAACATAATTTAGCTATTAAAATATTATATAAATTTTCCCAAGTTATATACATATTTTTAGGTTATTTTAATTTTTATCCTATTTAATTGCTCTTAGCATGTGTAACTATCTTCAAATTTTTATTTTTTTAAAAATATCGCGAAATTACCCATTTGTAGAAAAATTAAATATTTTATGAAAAACTTAATTTTACGAAATTTTACATAAAACTTGTATTTAATTAATATTTTTAATACTTAAAGGTGTGAATTTAACATGAAATTATATGAGCATTTTGAAAATTATCAATAGAAAAATTTTAGAAAGTAGTTATGAAGAGTAAAAAGTTTTATTTGTAAATAAACATGCCCTTAATTTATTTTATTGCAATTGCCTCAATACCACATTGCATTTGTAAGAAACATTGCAAGAAAAAATTTTGTTGCCAATAGAAATGACAACAATTATATGCTGCACGTAGAAGTGAGAACAGTTATATGCTATTGGCAACAAATTTTTTTGTTGTTGTTGACCAAATTTATTGCTGCAATTATATGGTAAACAAATTGAATTATGCAAAAACATTTATCCAAGCAAGCTCTAAATCGAATAACTTCATCAATGGCATACAAAGAACCTTGGCTCTCAGCTCACAAAAGGGCAAAACTACACTTATTGCCTGAACATTAACAAAGAGTCTCTCTCTAGCTTGGGTTTGGAAATCAATATAAAACTCAAAAGAGATCGAAAGAAGCTAAAAAATGAATGATTAAAACTTCTCCGCTTACTGGATGATGTTAGACTAACTTCCCCTTTCTGAATGAATACTCCCTAGCAATTTCGTTCCCTTAATAATTTTACAAAATTCAGCCCCTGCTCTTTAATTGCAGCTGAAATTATAGTCGTTTTTACGACAGTTATTCGAAAATCATGAAATTCAGAGGGCATTTAGGTCAAAAATCGTTAGGGCTTCGCTTTCTAAAAATTTTTATTAAAGAGAATGAAAACTTGGATGACAAACCTCTGTCCCTATTCAAATATGATAGTTTAATGAAAGCTTGGAATGACTAAAATTAGATATTTAAATTTTTTGTAATTTTTGAATTAAAAATCCTAGAAATTAAGCCTGAACAGGTAATCAACTGCCAAAATCACTTGTCTTCAATAATTTTTAATGAAATTTATATGATGAATGATCCTATTAGTCAAGGCTAATCAAATGTCCAGCTTAGCCCACTTCAAAAAACCTATTTACAATATTTTTTCTATTTTTCTCTTCATACATTTATTTATCCAAGTATATTTAATATATAAATTAATTTGTACCTTTTTTGGATGTGTGTATATATTTTTAAAGATTTTTAAACATCCATATGTATAAATTGAAAATAACTCATATTTTTTAAAATCTTAAAAAATATATGAGGATATCCAAAAATCATAAAACTTGATTTATATGTTAAATACATTTAGATAAATAAGTGTATGAAGAAAAAAGTAGAAAAAAAGTGTTGTAAATAGTTTTTTTAGGTAGGCTAAGCCAGACATTTGCTTAGCTCGGGCGAACAAGAACACTTCACTTATATTTTGAATTTAGGGCTAAATATTATATTATATCACTAACATCATGTCTATCGCTCAAAAACTATTAAATTAATTTTTCAAAAAACGTAAACATGGGTAAAAAATTAGCATGATTTGGACTAACCCTAAATACACACCCTTATTTAGCAAAATTAAAATATATAATTAGACTCATTTTATTTGATAAATTCATGTAATGATTGACTCATGATAAAAATTTCAAACTTAAATTCCTTAATTTGGTTATAAATAAAAATTAAAAAAACTTAGTGCGTATAATTTCAGTAATTATAAGCAAATTGAGGAATAATTAAAATAAAATTTTAAAATCAAGTACTAATTGTCAAAAATGACATGGTTAGTTAAAATATTACTTAATTTATGTGAAAATTTTCATAAAATATTTGAAAATTTTTAGAAATTAAATTTGATAAAAGCGATCAAAGAAGAGCCCACCTATGATCATATTAATTTTGGAGGAAAAAATTATAATTAGTAACTAATAATATGAAAATAATTTTTAGTAAAAAAGTTAATACTCATAAAATGGGGTTCTATATAGTGTAGAAAATGTTAACTGAAAGCTAAAGCGGTAATTTTGTAATGTAGAAAAAATGAGCTTAACCTAAAGTAATTATTTTTATTATTAACTTGGAGAAAGTAATATTTTAGAATTAATAAAATTTATTATAAATGATAATTTTGAACTAATTTGATTTATTCAAGGAAACGTATTTTGACTAAATTACAAAATTAGAATAAATAAGAGTATCCACATATCTTAAGATAGAATACCATACTAAATCATAATTAGAAAATTTAATTTGAATTAAAAGTATTGATTAAAGAAAATTTATTTTTTAATGCAATGATTTAGGCATTATGACAAAATATGATACAATGATCAAATACGAGATAAGTAGATTTTCTTTTCTTTTCTTTTCCTTTTTGCGATTTCCATGAATGTTGTGTTATTCTGGGCATGTATATTTCAGATATCATTGTTTTATAATTTTTGAATGAATTTATATTATTAGTTATAATAATTTATCGAGTTTAGCTTTTATTCATACTAGTATATTATGGCATCGACATATTTTGTTTAGGATGGTAATATATTCACGGGCCATGGTTGTGGTTTTGGATTTGTAAAGTATTGTTGGACCATCGTTAACCACCATTGGCACATCCTCATTGATCCTGACTAGGAATTGAGATGTGATAGCTGAATGTAACATCGATTCAGACATACCATTGTAGATTTAATGGGTTGTATGTAAACTCTCATTATTTTGAATTTTGATATTAATGTAATAATTGTAAATATATAATTGAGGAATACATAAATCTAACTATTGTAGATTTAATGGGTTGTATGTAAACTCTCGTTATTTTGAATTTTGATATTAATGTAATAATTGTAAATATATAATTGAGGAATACATAAAATATAATTATTTTCAAAAAATTTATATTTTTGTGTTCAACATCTCTACTAATAAAAACTTCGAAATATAGTTATATTTAAAAGAAAAATAAAAAAATTAATTAACATTCCATGTAGTGGAAATTTGAACTAAATGAAAAGTTCAAAATATATAATATTTAGTTCTATGTTATTTGCATGATGTGTAGTGACATAATGATTAAGCTAATGGGTTTAAAAATAAAGACCTAAGGTTCAAATCTCCTTGGTTCAAAATTTTTATATGTTTTATTCTATTTAAGAAGTGTATTAAACATATCCACAACCTTTGCCCTTAATTTAAAACATACCTACTAAATATAAAATTTTTCATATATACCCATTTAGAATATCAAATACACTTCAAAATCATCATTGTCCATTACAAAACCGTCAATATAGAGAGGAAATAATGGATAGGGCATAGTTTGAAGCCTCTTTAGACTTTGACTAGTTTTGAACCCTAAGGGAAAAAATCACTTTTTGCTCTAAGGAGAAGTTGGTTAAGAGATTTGTTGTCGCATATTAGTGTCCAAGAGAGCTTCAAATTAAGCTCTAAGTCTAGGACATATCTGCCATTTCTTCTCCACATTAACAATCTTTTACCGGAGTCATGTCTTCTCTACATTAACAATCTTCCAATGGACAGTAACAGTTTAAGCTATATTTGATATTTCGAATTTAAGCTATATTTGATATTTCGAGCATTTTTAATGGGTATATATGAAAGATTTCATATTTAGTATAAATATTTGAAATTAAGGCCAAAGGTTGTGGGTATATTCGAAATTATATTGTTATTTTATTATTTCATTTAATTAACAAGGATTAATTATTTTTAATTTTTAAAATAAATATATAAACAAATTAAATTTATGGTTATTAATTAGAGTACAGGGTCATAGCATATATATATATAAACAAGGTGGCAGTATATACAAACAAAAGTTAAGATGTTAGCTTCTAGAATTTACTGTGGCATGTTAACGTCCAAAATGAATAAATGAAAAAATTAAAGTGAAAATCTACTTTGAATCTCAGTATTTTCACGTAGGAAGCAGAGAAATCCCGGCTGATTCAAGTAGGAAGGAAGGGAGAGAGGGATCTTTGATAAAGTGATCCAGATCAATCCGAGTCATTGAATTTCTATAAAAAGGTTATTGATAAATTTATTTTTGCTTAATCTTAATACGAGAAGCTAGAACTAGGCTATTACATGGGAGTTAACAGTAAGATCTTATTATCAAGTAAAAATTAGATTAAATATGTTCCATCCATGATTAAATACATAATCTAGATTATCTAAATTGTTACGTGTGTATAAAATTTAATTTTACATAGATATATGATATTAAATCGTGTATGGACACCGTGATGGATGGTTTAGATTTGAAAATTTTCAATTTTGTAACTTTAATAAACATATTGTTAGAAACTATGATTTGTTAATCAAGATCATTAAAAATTTAATACAAAAAAGATTTTGATTATCCAAAGCATTAGACTAGAGCTGAATAAGTTGTATGTTATCATCGATATATTTATCTGTAATCAGAACCCTAATTAGTAGATTATGTTAGCATTTAAAAACGGCTTATGAATTCAACTATCTAAACCACGTGGTAAATCTAGAACTAAAAAGAAAATTTATGAGAAATAGAACATGAAGGATTTTTTAAATGAAAATTTTTTAAGCGAACTCATGAGGTAACCAGTAATCAACAACCAAAATTTGCTATCAAAATATTATGTAAATTTTTAATTAAAAATCCTATAAGGTAAACTATTTCCAAAATTAACTATTTTCAATGATGTTTCATAACTTTTATATAATAAATTTGAGGGTAAAAATTTTATGTTTACATTATAAATATCACTCACAAATATAAAAGTAATTTTTCAAATAATATAAATATGGGTAAAAATAACGTGATTTGGACCAACCTTGAATATACATCCTTGTTCTGTAGAATTAAATATACAAACAAATGCAAATAATGAGATTTTGTATAAGAATTATTTTATTGGATAAATTGATGTAATAGTTGAATTATGGTAAAATTTTCATATTTAAATTCCTTCATTTAATAAAAAAATCAAGAGAACTTGGCACATCTGATTTTAAAAATTAGGGGCAGATTGAGGAATAATTAACACAACAATTTTAACTCAAATAATAATTATTAAAATGACATGTTTAGTTAACATATGTACATATTGTCTTAATTCATATGGAAATTTTTTTATAAAATATTTAAAGAATTTTTAAAATTAATTAGATAAAAATAAAATGATAAAATTTAATGTGATCAAGGGAAGGCCCAGTTGTGATCACATTAAGTTTTGAAGCTAAAATAATTAATAATTAATAATGAATAATATGAAAATATGTTTTAGTCATAAAAATCGAATAGTCATAAAATAAAGTTATGTACAATGCAGAAAAACATAAATTAAAAGCTAAAAGAGTATTTTGGTAATTTTGTAAAATGAGCTCTAACATAAATTAATTATTTTTATTAACTTAGTGAAAGTAATATTTTAGAATTAATCAAATTTATTATAAATAATAATTTAAAATAATTTAACTTAAATAAGCAACCTATTGTGACTAAATTATTAAGTTAGAGTACCTAAAAGCACATCTTAGGATGGAATATCATGCTTAATCATAATTAGAAATGTTAATTTGAATTAAAAATACTGATTGAAGAAAAGTATCATGTTTTAGTGCGATGATTTGAGCATTATAGCAAAATACAGTACAATGATGAATCCAAGATTTACACAAGATAAGTGAAGCTCTTTTCTTCTCTTTTAATTTTGTATTGTAATGTATAGTTATAGATATGTATGTTTCGAATGCCATTATTTTATAATTTTCTAATGAATGAATATTATTAGTTACAATGATTTATTATGATATCGAATGTGACCGTTATTTATGTTAGAATTATGCATTATAACATTAACATATTATAATATATTTTGCTTGGAATGCTGATGTATTCATGAGTCATAGACGTGAAGTAAGTATTCTATAGATTTAATCATTTGGATTTAGTTTAGTTTAAATTTAGGAAGACCCCTGATTTATGGTGACTTATGATGCATCTTATATTACATTATAAATTACATTATTGTTCATATGTATGTTCTTTCATTATCATCGATCTTGTATTCTAATAACAACTATCGACTTCGTTGGCTGGATATTACATTATAGAGTTAATTTGTTTGGCCCTTATGATTTGATTAACGCACATTGTGAACTAGCCCATGAGATCGGTGGACCTCAACGTAATGGTTGGGGTTAGATCTATTCATATAATGTGATGTGCTATGGTTGCGGCTATGTGGCGAGTGCATTAAGGTACAAGTTGCACCTCTGGTTTGGATACAAGTGTTTTCCGTATGCTGTGGCGAGTGCAGTAAGGTTGCCGCTCATATATGCTGTGATGGTCACTGAGATTATATAGTGGGTGGGACTATGGGAAGAGATACCGAATGGAGAAGCACCATGTATCTAATGCATTAATGCATGCCTGGGCATTACAATATGTCGTATATGGATTTATGTGATGTAACTTATGTTTTGCCGACCCATATGTATACTTTTATTCGAGTTTTACCATCTTATATTTATGTTCTCTACTTACAAAGTTTACCTGATTCATCTTATTTTATCTTTTTTTAGATAACAGGCATGCATATGGAGACCAACACAGGTTGGTGCACTAGATGAAGTTAGGACTTGATGAATTTAAATAGAGAATTATTTATTTTAATTTTTTAGAGTGATGTAGTAAGGATTAGAAGTATATATCCTATAAATTTAATTATTTAGATCTAGTTTAATTTAAATTTAGTGAAATACATAGTTTATGGAGACTTATGATATATTTTATATTACATTATAAATTACGTTATTGCATATGTATATATTCTCCTATTATTATTGATCCTATATTATAATAGTGACTACTAACTTGGTCAGCAAAGCATTATAATTGACTAAGCTCTAAACCATGTATTTAAGGTAAAAATGAACTTATAAAGGGCCAAAAAGCATATGATGGTTATTAAATCATACTTAATATATTAGCAGTAAAAGTTAGATTCCATTATATTAAATTATATTCTTTTGGATTGCTTTAGATTTTGTTAATAGAATTAGGTTCTCTTAGACTTGGTTAGACTCTGTTAGACTTCATTAAACTTATATAGATTTCATTAAATCCTGTTAACTAAACTCTAAACCGTGTATCTAAGACATTAATAATTTAATAAGGAGCTAAAAAACATATTACAAGTGTAAATTACAATTAACATATTAATAATGAAAATTAAATATTGTTGGTTTTAGTGAGATTTATTTATATTCTATTCATAGTAATAGACTCTCTTATACTTCATTAGACTTGGGTAAATTCCTAAATCATATTGATTAAGTTCTAAACTATGTTTTAAAGCATAAATGACGTGGTAAGAAGCCAAAAAAGCATATTATAGGTGTTACCAAAAAGTATATTATAGGTATTAAATGATGATTAGCATATTAATAATAAAAATTAGATTTTCTTACATTATGTTAGATTTAGCTAGATTTCATTAAATTTTATTAGATTTTATTAAACAATATTAGGATCTATTAGTATTGGTTAGACTTGGATAGATTTTATTAAATTCTATTAACTAAGCTATAAACCATATATCTAAGGCATAAATGATCTCGCAAGGAGCCAAAATGCAATGTATGGGTATTAATTTGTTATTAAAGTATTAATGATGAAAGTTAGATTTAGTTATATTTCGCTAGATTGGATATGGTTTTGTTAGACTTTGTTAGACTTTGTTAGATTTAGTTAGACAATGTTAGACTCTATTAAACTTTTAAATTTATGTAAATTATTAAATCATATTAACTAAGCTCTAAATCATACATTAAGGTGAAAAATGTATTTCGCGTGTTAAATCTTGATTAGCATATAAACAGTAAAAGTCAAATTATGTTAAATTTCATTAAATGCATTAAACTCTATTAAATTTTATTAGATTTAATTAGACAGTATTAAACTCTATTAGACGTAGTTAAATTCTGAAAATAAAATATTTAAATTTTTTTGAAATTTCAAAACATCAAGTTAGAAGTCATACTTGAGAGTACCTTCCTAAAAATTTACAAATTTTTGAAAATTCAAAAAATTGATTTAAAAGTTGTTACACCCAAGAGTAGCTTTTTTATATCTATTTTAATTAATATAATGTATATTTGATGTATAAAATATTTTCTCAACTTTAATAATTATAATAAAATCTTATTAAAAGATAATATTTTCTCTATAAACATTTTAATAAATGTTAAATATTAAAAAATATATCTTTTATGTTTTAATGGATGATCTACCAATCAAATGGAATAGATTGGTTTTTTGTGTATATTTAGGGTGTGTTTGAAAATGATAAAACTTTTGAATAAAAAATTTTTAAATAGGATAAAATGATATGATATAATAGAGGTAATGATCAGGAATAAAGAGAATAAAGTTAAAATAGATTTATTCATTGTATATATAATTGTGCATAAGTGATTAAAAAATAAGATAGTTGTGAGAAAAATATGAAGAAATAATTAAAAAAGATAATTATGGATAAGGAAAAATTTTAATTTTAAAAATAGTATAAACAAAGACATCCCTAATATCAAGAATACAAATATACTCATGTTTTCAAGTAAACATACTCACAATGTAATTTTTCTCCCTCGAATAATGAATTGGGCCCCAGTAATCAAATGTAAATAGCTCTCATGCCCGCTTACTGCACACGTCCACACAAATCAGACCCATAATGGCTGATGCTTTTGCACCTGGTACCACGTGATCATGAAGCCGGTTGAGGAGACCCTCTTTACTGTTATAGATGCGACTTCTTTCCTATTTACATTCATATAACAGCTTACAACATAACAATTCAATAACCCAGCCTATCTTGAATCTAGTCGACCATGCGCGTTCCAACATCGACAATTTAACATTAAACAACTTCCAATTATTCCACTTAAAATGCATCACCTCGACATTTTAAATGTTCCAGATTGTGTCACATCCATCACCCGCAATCATCAAATCGCACAGGCATTTGCAACACCACCAATCAATTACATAAGTACTTTGATTGAGAGTGAGAGAAAGGAGGAGGCATACTTGGGCCCTGTCAAAAGGGCGGCAAATGAGGAGTATTGACGTTGAAGCACGTTATCACATTCATCATCATCATCATCATTATGAAGGTTAATTCCAAATACCAGTACAATTTATACTCATATTTACAAAAATAATTGCAGATGACCACATTTTTTATCCTTGATTCCAAATTTGACAATAACATTGAAAGCAATATGAAGTTATAATAACACATTTAGTAAAAGTTGAAAAGAAGATGTTTTAGTTGGATATAATAAAAAAATTCAACACAAAATATAAATAAATAAATAAATGCAGATTTACTAATTAAAAAATAAATGCACATTTAACAACTCCTATGTGCACATCCTATTTCTTTTGAAAAAGGGCAAGGCCAATTTTCTCATTTTAAAAAAATTACCACATTATCTAATAGAACCGAACTTCTTTGCCATATTTGAAATTTAGGAGTAAAAATAAGTGATTATTTATGTCATTTTTATAAACATATGATCATTTCTATAAATATTAGTATAAGTTGTGGTTATGTTTAGAATTAAGCCATCATCATCATCATTATTTGCTCCTAGTGGCTTCTTCGGCAACGACCACATCCTTCCATTGGTTGAGATAGGTCTAACACCAAATTACAGGAAAACTTGTAATGTGTGGTAGTTTATGAGGTTGACTTATCTAGAATGTTGGTTAATCTTGAAAAACAAAAGAGATTGGTCAGTAGATTTGGATATAACTAGATATAAAATTGCAAGCTTTCCTATTAATTTTTCTACATCATTTTTTGTTATTTGGGGACTATGTCAACAATGACTTTTAACTTTATGGGATTAATTTCTATACCTCCTTTATAGATAGCAACTCTTAACAAATTTTCTTTAGTTACACTAAATATACATTTTCTTGATTTAAAGTCATGTTATAATATCTTAGGTTGTTGAAAAGTCTTTTTTAAATCTATTAGGTGTTGTGTTGGACTTGTACTTTTTACAATCATATCATCAATGTAGACTTTCATGTTATGTTCAATTTATTCAGCAAATATTTTATTAACCACCCTTTGGTAGGCACCTACTATATTTTTTAAACCAAAGAACATAAGCCTAGAATAATATATTCCCTCGAGATTATAAAGGATATTTTTTCTTTATCATTTTTAGAAATTCTAATTTGGTGGTAATTAAAAAACGCATCCATAAAATTAAAGGCATTATAACCTATGATAAAGTTTGTTAGTGAATCTAGAAAGGGAGAGAATAGCTATTTTTGAGTTAGCTTTATTGATGTTAGTGTAATCTTCAAAAGCACCACTTGCCATTAGCTTATAGCATTAATGCTACATTAGATAACCATTTGAGATAATAGACTTCTCTTATGAATTTTATGGATAATAGCATTACAATCTCTTAAGTTATTATTCTTTGTTTATCAAAAATAAAGTTTCTCTTTTTCTATTTAACAGAGAGTGTTGTTTCATTTACAGGTAATTGATAATGTGGAACACTAGCTTTAATTCGATTAAAGCAAATCTGTTCCATAAAAAATCAAATTATTATCTAATAAAGATGAAAATATAGTTTGAAAAGAAGATCAATTGTAATATTGATTATGATGTGTTGCACATAATTTTTACTAACATCAATGGCGGCCATCAGTTCTACCTCATCAGGAGGTCATTGCATTGATCAATTACTAACGTTTGCAAGTACCAAGGTAATAATTACGCTCCATGCTTTGATCTCCATTTGCTACTCCTTTTCCTTTTGCAATATGAAATTTTATGTAGAGGTGATAGGCAGGAATTATAGCTTGAAGCTTATTGAGAGTGGGTTAGCCGATGATTGCATTGAGAGGTTGACAACAAGGAAATTTGCTTTTTCAACAACTTGTTTAGTTGGTGTTCCTATTTTGAAGGGTAGAGAGATAACACCCTTGACTTGAGCTTCATCGTCTGTAAATCCAACTAGTTGCCTCATATGTTGACGTAAATTCTTCTTTGGGAAACCCATCTTATTAAAGGCTTCTTAGAAGATAATATCAGCTGAACTTGTTATATCAATCAAGTTTTAGGAACCAATCAATTTGAAATTCAAGCAGTAAACCAACAACATCATCATGAGTAGTGGAAAAACTATTATCCCATTTCATAGAGAAGGGTTAAGATAGTTTTAGGTGAGGCCTTTTGTTTGTTTATTTTCTTATCGTGTATTTTTTTTTTTTCTTTTACTAATAGTTGAGGGACCTTTGTAGGCAACTTCACTGCTGGTAGTGGAAATTATGTTATGGGTGAGAGGCATACTTTGGTTATCTTTTCTTGATGACCTTGTGCTAAAATCAACAAAGCGGTCCCTCTGTGTATCTTTAATCTTTTTCATGAATTGGATAAGTTGACCTTTTCGTATTAAGTCCTCAACAGCATTCTTAAGCTGGATGCAACATTTAGTTAAATGCTCATGATCTTCATGATAAGTAAACCATCATGAAGTGTTTTTCTTTTTCGAGAGTGATTTTATTTGATTAGGATGTTTTAAGAATCTCTTATCCTCGATTTCGAGAAAAATCTTGTCCTGTGTAGTTGTCAAAGGGGTATAATTTTCATACTTTATGGCATGAGGAGCAAGATCATTTTTTCCCACACTTTTCTAAGAGCCTTTGATTGATTAGTTAAGCTTGCTCCTTTTCTGCTAATTTGGCACGTTCTAATTTTGCCTGTCGATTATTTTCCTCAGAAGTTGTCCATTTATTTACCTTGACAAAAAGATTAGCAAACATTTTTGGCTCATCTTCCTTTAAAAACATTAGTAATTTTTCTGAGCAAAGTTCAAAAATAAATGCAAATTTCTAAAATTAAGGGATTAGATTTTAGATATGCATGGCTCACTACTTCAATTGTTGAGTATATTCTTATAAAGGTTCTAAATCTCCTTGCTTAATCAATGTTAAATTAGAAGCATTTTATAGGAGTTGCTATGCTAATATATTGTATTAGAAAAGTGCCAGCTAGCATGTTGAAGGAACCTACAGAAGAAGGGGGTAAATTGCGAAACTAAGTGAGGGCCTTTCCCACTAGTGTTCTTATGAAAGCCTTATAATTTATTTTATCTGAAAGACCTAATAAATCAGTATGAATGCAAAAAAGAATCAAACTTAATGATTTTATAATTATATAACTCCGAGTTCGAATTTTTCGGTAACAACTCATTAACTCTATCAATGACAGAAGGTGCTTGATCCACTATTTTAAGTACTGCTTAGAATATATATTGAAGTGATGGATAACTCGCACCAGGAGTAAAAATAATGTTGTCACCGTTTGCACCATTCAGGATTTTGAAATTCAAAGGGGACATTTGTCCAAGTTTGAAAATGCCCATCTGACTTGCTACTATTCCATCCATCCAATTACATTTGCGATAACTAATCGAAGCTCTATCCAAGAGACTCATCCTAGATGCTCTTCTTGAGAAGTGACTTGAAGAACGATTGCCATCATTACTTGTGCCTTTAGCGTTGAATTTTGGTTGCTACCCAAGGGAAGTTGTTGCTCATTACGATCATGAGAGGCATTAATATTGGAACTCATTTCAATATCGAGAGATAATATAAGAGAAAAGTGAAAAACAAAAATCCTTTCTTTCGTTCACGACCCCAAGCAGTGTTGTCAGAACTGAACAGACCGGCCAGTCCGACCAGAAATTGGTCCTATGTCTGGTTCATTTACCTGCGGTTTTGTTTAATTATATTAAACCGTACGAACCGTTGAACCGGACGTCGCAGTTCGACAGTATACAACCGGTTCGCTAGTTCGGTGAATAAAAAAAGGGGTTTGACAATTGGCGATTCGGTGAAAGCCCGTAAGTAAAATGATAGGGGATGACTAGTTCAACAATCGGCAATCGGTAGTTTGACAATCTCGCTGTCTTCCGCACCAACTGTAGACATCCACTACCCAAAGCGTTCAATGACAGAGGTAGAGCTCCGGACCTGAGCGCAAAGGCTGATGGGTGACCGCCAATCGAAGCCATGCTGCTAAGGCGCCAAGGAAAGCAGAATCAGTGATTAGAATGCGGTGATTCCCGACCTCGAAGGAGACAGTTCTAAGGAGGTGCGACGAAGCTAATCTGATCCAAGCGGCAGTGGGAGGTGCCGTTGTAGCTCTCATCACTTTTATATACATGACCAATGACGATGGAGCGTGAAACAGATTGGGATGGAGATAGAGATGGGAGATGGGAGATGGAAATAGAGATGGAGTTTTCTAAAAGTGATGATCGTCAAATGACGTTTTAAAATGTTATATTTTGTGGAAATGGGTTCGGTCATTTGGATTTGGGCTTCGAATTTGATTGCAGATGACCAGCAACTGGATTTGGGGGTGATGGAGTACCAGAAATGGTTCTCCAATGGTGCATGGCCGTTTGGTGTTCCTGCAGTGCATTTAAATCCGAATTTAAAAATTAATTCTTTGATAAATAATTTCAATAATATCATATCATCTTAATTTAATTCACTTTATCCTTTAATTTAAATTATCTAAATACAATAATATACTTTGTCACCCATATTTTAAAATATAATTGTAGTCATATATGTATGATTTTTCTAATTAAATAATTTTATAAATTTGCCCAAATTATATTAATAAGCTAATACACATTTCAACATTAAAATTTTCTAGCCTATTGATCCATAATTTTATATTTTCAAAAAAAAGTTATAAAATGGCCCGTTTTATAGCAAAATTAAAGATTTTA
>JAXCLR010064775.1:0-15153 GCA_035584095.1 Annona squamosa | reverse complement strand
TTTATATTTATTTTGGTATTTTTACTCTGCTGGACAGCAGTATCCATTTTCAGACAATCCAAATCACGTTATTTGTTATATATTTTATATACCATTCGAAAATAAAATTTTAATTTTTTTATGTGATTCTAAATATTTCTTATATATTCTGTAAACATTTCAGCTCCAAATTCGTTCTTCAAAAATTATGAAAAATAATTTTGTAACTCTGATCTTGACACCCGTTCAACCCTGTTCAGGTTGATTTTCTCGGATTTTTAGTTTCCAAAATTCTTATCCTTTTGAGATGAAAATTTTTTAGTTTATTAATAATCATATCTTGAGTCGTCTCAAAAATTTTTCATTATAAAATGCGTCCATTAACAATTTCTTCCGTATTTTTCTTTCCAGGTCTAGATTTACTACACTTAAGTTTAGATTAGATGATATGGGCTGTTTAATCTCCAAATTAAACTCTATAAATCAACTTATAAAATTAATCTAACACTGAATCATCATATAATCATGATTAAACATCAAAACAGCAACATCTCATAGGATTTAAGAAAATTCCATCCATGATTTTCAACCCAAAATCAAAGAGTATACTTACTTGGAAGTGAATCAACTTGAACTCCAATTTTCCTAGCTTGGTTCCTCTTCTTTCTTCCCATTTTTTCTTCTCCATTTCTCCACTTTTCCTCCTCCTTATGCTGCTAGAAAATGGGTACGTGAATGGGCTGCCTTGGTTGGGAATTTTTCCCATTTTTATTCTCTCTTTCTCTCTCTTATCCATATGGACGTATACTTGGAGCAAAGGCTGGATTTTCCATCTTGTGGGCCCCATTTTTTGCTTTATTTAAAGCATGATTAATACATTCTTATCCCCTATTGCTGAATGGCAAAATATGGGCCATTTAAATTAGCAAATTATCTTTAATAAATCCATTAAAATCCACCTCATTAATGGACAAAATCTGTCCATATCGTGCAACGTCCATTTCAGCTATTATATGCCATTTTTTCCACAAATTTTCACTTTAATTTATGGCTAATTACCTACCCTAGGTAGTAGCCAAATTAAAGAACCATTTATCTTATTTAAAAAATCATATAAAATCAAATACGGCAGCTTAACAGTCCACATCTCCGGTTGTGCACTTGCTGTCCACTTTTGTGGGGTCCACTTGCAGCAGCTCCTTGCATGATTTTTTCACACCATTTTACTGTAATTAATGGCTAATTAACTATCCTTGTCATGTAGCTCACTTAATTATATATTTTGTAATTTTTAAAAATAAAACATTCCATGTAAACAGCCCATTTGGCGTCCATTTCATGCCACCTATTTCATGTTCCTTTGAACTAATCCATTAGCCACTAAATCATGTCATTAATTACTTAATTTTATCATCATTAGTTTAATCCATGCTTCTCATTGCATAGATCTCATAATTTTAACCGTTCGTTTCAAATTTCGTCTTAATCCGGCTTTTATAGCTTGAATTATGATCATTTGAATTTTTGAACGGTGATGATCAATTTTCACCCAAGTTTCATCATTATTTTCATAATCTAGCCTTTTCATATGATTAAGCACAAAATTATGTACTTACTTTTCAATTTTCATCTTAATCCGCCTTTTCGGGGTCAAATTACGCGTTTTCTGGCATTTGTCACCTTAAACCCATAAATTAAGTCATGATATATGAAATAATTATCTTCAATATATTTTTATTTTCTAATCCTCATTAAACCTCTTTAATCACATTGACCCATATCGACTTATATTTATCATTCATCATCATTTGCCCTAATTGTAATAAATCATCAATATTGCAATGAAAATCATTTATAATTCCACTAAACCATTCATAATTCATATGTATATGCCAAATGCATATACATAACTCTTTCTTAGGTCTGGGTATCACAGAAAAGAAGGGAAATTTGGAGGAGAAAACCCCCTCAAGTGATTATGGTTTGTGTTAGCATCAATTAAGTAAGTGTATGTGTTGTTTTGAGTTTTTTATCTTGAGTTTTAAACTCCAAAATTTGAATATGAAATGAAGGCCTAAAGAATTTATAAATGATGATTCAACATGCCTTTGATTAAATATGGGATTGGTATTAAGATTTATGAATGAATTTCCATATTTTAGATGTTGAAAATGAAGTTTAGAGTGTGTATTGAGTGGAAAACTCAACTTGTTAAATCTTGAATTCCCATGTCAAGTTGCTGTTTTGAATGAATGATATGATTAGGTTATGAATCATGTATTGGTGAAAAACATATGTTGATTTAAGCTTAAGAAATGAATTTTGAAAGCTATGGAATACGAAGCGTTAAACATGACCCGATTTCTTCATTTTAATGCTAAAACTGTTATGGAAATGAAATTGCATGATTTATGAATAATATAAAGGGTCAAATACCCTAGTTTTACGGTATTATTGATGCCCAAAAGAATTTGGGAAGATAAGCCCAAATCTAATTTTTATAGATTTATGAAATGATGTCTAAACGGATTGGAAACGGGACCCGAATGGGTAAGCAATTCGCTGTTTTGAGGGGTATTAATTTATGAATATTAATCACATGTTAATGCCCTAAATTTGGATTAATAAAGTGGGATTAATTGTTGAAAATTTAAATTTATAAAACTGCTTAGGGTTATGTGTCAAAGACACGTTAAACGTGTGAAAAATGGGTTCCAAAGTTGCTGATTTGAGAACCTGTGATTAGTGGATTTAAATTCCATAAAAATAACCTAAATAAAGTGATAATTAAGGGTAATTATCATGCTGAATTTATGACCAAGTTTCTGACTTAGAGAATTTTATGAAATATAATATATATGTGTTGCCAAATGAGCATATGAGAAAGAATAGATAAGCATAGGTGATAAATGACTTGTAAAATATGATTTTGTGCAAAAATGCATAAAAATATGATGAATTCCAAGAATATATATCTGTTTAGAATTGCATCATGTTAATTCCAATTTTGGAATTGATTAATGAAGTCTAAGGCGACAATGTGTGTATTTTGGAAAAGGATTGATAAATGGAAAATTGAGTTTAATGAACCTAAAAATAATGAGTATTAGATGATTATTATATAGTTGAATGGTTACCCTAATTATGGGATTGAATATTTTGTGTATGAACCGATGAAATGTGCACGTATATGCTAAGTGTATGCATAAGGACGTGAGAAGTCATATGAATGATATATGTTAATGAAAAAGGGTTGGAAAACTAAATGAGATACAAGGAAAAGAATATATGAAAAATTATATTATTCTCATGTAAGCAAAGGTAAAGAAAAGGCTGAGTCGGAAAGCTAAGGAATGCAGGTAAGCAAGCAAATTTTCTAAAAGATTTTTGCTTTTCTAAATTGCTTTAAATATGATTTTTGTACTAACTGTTTGATGTAAATATTGAAAATATTTTAATGGTATTTAAGGATGGTCATTCCTTATTTAAATGGTGTTGAAATGATGTTTTTACTTCAATGTGATATTATGAAACTTTCTTTGATAAATACTACGAAAAAATGATGTAATTCCATGTTTCTAACTGAAAAATCATGCTAGCATGTTAAAGATGAATTTAAGAAAAGTTCATGTGCATAAGGTACTAGGTCCACCTGAAGGGTATAAGCAGACCGATTATCCCCCCCCCCTTTGTGTGGCCAAGTTGCTAAGATAGGCCGAAGGCTGGCGGCGCCCTCTCTGAAATGGGAAATGACGAAAATGGATGGTCGCCTGGCTAGCTTCCATCCTAAAGGAAAAATGATGATTATGTTCATATTTTTATATGACATTATGCATATCGTACTCGTGATGGGTACATGATTTATATTTTCAAGATGTAAATTTTGAGAAGGTATAATGTGCTTTCCAAGATGATTTTAAATGCAAAAATGTTGCCTGAAAAGATTTGCCTGTGAAATGTAAATAGCTTGCTTATTGAGTTTTGACTCACGATTTTGTTTTCAAAACCTAAAGACAGGTGAAAGAAAGGCTATGGCGAAGGAGCAACTGCAAGCTTGAGAAAGAAATGGAAAATTTTTAGCACTTCTATATTATGAAAAACTCATGTGAAATGGATGTAAACTATTTGAATGTTTTATGTTGATGACTATGATTAAAACATGCATTGACATCTGATTTCTGTAAATGATGAAATGTTTTTGAACATCATTCTATATATGTGATGATGGATTAGAAAGGACCTAGTTATGCTCGAAATGAAAATATGAGGGGTTAAACTCTTATAAAAATATATTTATTTGGACAAGTATCCATTAAAACTCGCCGTGTGAAAGGGCAACAATTCTGATCACGTTTACCAATCAATAACGATCCTGAGGTAAGGCTCAGGATGTGACGCTCAGTTTTAGGGCGCCATAGAGCTTGATATCAGAGCATGGATTGGTAAATAAGCGTGAAAAATTTCTAAGCATAGAAAATTGAAAGAATATGATGAGATATGCATGATTATGCATGACTATATATGATTATGTGATAAATTAGACATGATTATATGATGATTAGGTATGTTTATAACATGATGAAATGCATGCCATATGATGATAAATTATTTTTGCAATGTAATTTGATCGCTATGTTTGTACAGATGACGAATAGGGGTAACAAGGTGATGAGTGTGGAGGAATTACAAAAGGAAAGAGAGGAGGAAACGAGACAGTGAAGGGAAGAGAGTATAAATAGGTGGTGGGGATCCCAGCACAACACACCGCAGTTCCCAGTAGTCCCCTCTGGTCAACATGGACAAGGTCTAGGAGAGCCCTCTAGTTACAAACCTAAGGCACGAGTTCTACCAACAACATACCTCAGAATTCCCCAGACTCCCCGTGTTCCAACTGACAGAGTAGATCCGAAAGACCTTCAAGACTTTTGGAGAAAGACTCAGGCACCAACACCCCCCGATGTAGGCCCATGGTATAGATTTGTGGACGGTTGTGTCTAGTTTCTCTATGGAGCACCTTGGGATCGACTCCATCAGCGGGAAATTGATATGACCGTCTATATTGACAAGCGTCGTGCCGAGGGAGTCATTGAAATACCTGCAGCTCCTAAACCTGATGAGGTCATGCTATACATAATGGTTTATACAGGTGAAATTGTCTAACTAGCCGAGGTCAATGATGATGATGATCCGATGGAATTCCTCAAGCCTGTCGAGGAAGAGGAGGAGGAAGAAGAGGAAGAAGTAGAGGAGAAAATAGTTGAGTTTGTAGAAGAGGACGAGGAGGATGATGATAGTGGAGAGGATGAGGTCCAGGCATGGTCCAACAATAGCACGATCAAGGAGGTACCCTCACAAGTTCCACGTAGATGTAGACGTCTAAGGAGACGCCTAGGAAGACGATGAATGTTGTTATTTTTTTAAGTTGTGTATATATAAATGTGGTTCGATGACAATATGGTTGCCAAGATAGATTGACATGTATATAAGTATGAAATGTATGCGCTATGCTATATGTGTACATAAGTGAGATTTATTTTCACATGTATTAACTATGAATGTGATGATGTGAATATGATGGGTATGAATGAATATGTTGATATAACTAAGATTTAAGAGTTTTAGATATATGAATAAATGAGCATAAGCCTGAATGATGTGATATGATTGTAATTGAATGAATTGGTCGTGACCATGTGATAATTAAATGCACATGCAATGATTAACATTGATTGAAAATGAAATGCATATATAATGATCTAACGTTAATTAAAAATAAAAAGTGTGCTATTGTATACTCTGATTAGCATAATGGTGGAAACAAGGGCATGGTTGAGGAAAAATAAAGGAAAAGAGACAGCGACAGAGGTTACAAGCCAACATGAAGTTGGTAAATCTAGCAAACCTAAAAAGGGAAGGCCAATGACACAAGGACCGAATCAAAGGAGTTAACAGAGAAGGACTAATGAAAGCCTGAAAGGAATATGGAGGAGGAAAATGAGTCAAGGCAAAATAGACTCATGGAGGAAAGAGTGGCTGCAACAATGAAGGAAGCAATGAATCAGGCCACTAGGGACTGGGTAGCGCAGACTGCCGATATTATACAGGGATTATGGGAAAGGACCCCACAAGCTCAATTGGGTAGTACAGAGAGAGGACCTGCTTCGATGGCGGACCCCATTGTCACGCCAGCACCACTAAGGGATGAGAATCAGCTAATGGAAGCTGATAGGAGAGCCATTAATACCTTTTTAGCACAACGACCCCTAAAGTTTTTTGGAGAACCCGACCCGATCCAAGCAGAGCAATGGATGATGGAGATTAAAAAATTCTTTATGATATCTCCGTGCAACGACCGTAAAAAATTATTGTGTGCTACTAATCTGTTAATAAAGGACACACACGAACGATGGGAGACGATGTTAATCACAATGCCAGGACCCGAAGAAGTTTCTTAGCAAACTTTTATGGAGGAGTTTAACAAAGAATACCTCCCTGTGAAATTGCAGAGTCAGAAGTGATAGAATTTGAAAAATTATATCAAGGGAGGATGATAGTCACTGAGTATGCTAAAAGGTTTAATGCTCTAGTCAGATATGTGTCTTGGATCGCTAATGTGCCACAAAATAAGGCACAACGATTCCAACAAGGGCTGAGGTCATATCTGCGGGAAAGTCTGGCCCCTTTACTGGTAAAGGACTATGCTTCAAACCTCGAGAGGGCAAGGGCTTTGGAAATTGAGGCTTTGAGAACCCAAGAACTAAGATTGGGTTTAAGGATGTTCAGCATGGGTCTCAAGAACTAGAACCAGGGAAAGGGAAAGCTAGAAAAGGGAATGTAAGGAAGGGAAAAGGAATTCCAAAAAGGAAAATCTCGCTGCTGTGTAGGAAGTGTGAAAGGCGACATACCGGCGAATGTCTAAAGTGCTTGAATAGGTGCTATAAATGTGGCCAAGCGGGTCATGTTGCCAAGGACTACAGGACAGGGGAAGCAAAGGTGGTTAAGTGTTATATATGTGATCATTCATGGTTCGTGCATTTTTATCTACTAACACCTGTTCAATGGTTACTTCTTATATATTCTATTATTATCATATTTATTATTGTTACTTATTTTTTTATCCTTTAGCCTTTATCACCCTTCTCATTATTTACCTATATACACAATTTGCACGTTGATTTTGGTCAACATACCGAATGGCTCACCTTGAATACACGGTTTTCATAATTCACCTATGGCACTCTTTTTGGTCCATAAAACTTTTCATACCTATTGTAGAAATCAAATACATCTCTCTCAAATGCAAACTCCTTGCTAATTTTTCCTGTTATTTCTATAGGGGCTTATGATATCTGATAAACAAATCTTTTGAGTGTATCAAGGATGTGTCAAATGAACTACTCATGAATAGAATACCTTAACATGGTCCAACCATATTATCATTTTTGGATATCTAATGCTACGTTATCTTTAATTCTGTGATGGAATGGCAAAACAAAAATGTAAAAATAAAATTACATATAAATGGATGTCCTACTTTAGGTCTACTATGAGGATTAGGTATTTTATTTTATTTTCATTATAACTCTTCCCTATTTATGAGGTAATTTATGAATATGCTGCTAGGAATTAATGATTTTAGTAGGATGCACAACATATATAGATATGACATCTAAGGGAACGTATGGTGCTTATATTTATGTATGGTGCATATATTTATGTACTATGATCCTAGCACATTGGGTTGTATAAGGCACCATTCATGAGCATGTTGGGCCATGAGTATGAGCTGTACATTAGCAGACTTATATAGTGCACTGCTCGGGTATGGTATGATTTATTAGGTATAGATTTAGACGTGTATGATTGACGTTCCATTTTTGGGCATTATGATTATTTTTCACCTTGCAAAGTAGGTATAGGGTTGGACCTGCCAGTCATGTAATGGGGGTCAA
The DNA here is from genome assembly GCA_035584095.1 of Annona squamosa. NCBI lineage: Eukaryota > Viridiplantae > Streptophyta > Magnoliopsida > Magnoliales > Annonaceae > Annona > Annona squamosa. The sequence continues at coordinate 7,222 of JAXCLR010064775.1, read as the reverse complement.
GGGGGCAGCGCCCGCAGAAAAATTTTCAATTTACTAAGTTGTATTAGCTAGAAGGCTAGTCGCGAATAGTGGTTGGACTCGGCCTATGCTCCGACCCAGCCCATTTTGACAAGAGGGCTCTTAAGGGCAGCAAAAGTGCGACCCATCTCATTCTTTCTTCTTCCACTCATTTCCTGCATTCTCGACCTCCACTTCCCCCTTTCTTTTCAACCTCGATCTAGCCCTAAGTCTCCCTAAAAATAGCATCAAACTGCCTTGAAGATCCCTGATTCGCCTCAAGGAAGCTCAAAATCCTAGAGATCCGAGTCTAGGGTTGCTGTATTTGGGCGAAGTCACAATCAAGGTAAGTAGATGTCGCCCCTTCTCGATTTAACAATAAAACCTCATATTAAACATGATATAAGTTGGTGGAAATGTTCATTGTCTAACAACTTCGTAGTTTGGGGTGTAGGGTTCATAACAGTTTAGGGTTAATAGAATTTATGGGGAATATGCCGTTAATGTGCGATTTGTATAAAATAAATGACTTGTTAGCAATTTTTACATCATTAAAATGTGAAGTTACTTGATTGGGATAAAACAAGAGGATGAATTAGAGTTTCCCCTTTTGCACCTGTCGTATGTTTGATGAAATGCTTTTGTAATAGATAATATATTGAATTTAAAGTAAACCATGTAAATTTTGTTGGTGTTTTGTGTATGGTTTGTAACATTTATTGTTGTTTATTATGTATGATGTATTATTTAAGATGAGTGGATGCAAAAGGGTTGCTCATGGCCCTTAATTGACATGAAGAGAGGGTTGTTCATGACCCTTGATTAATATGAGCAGAAGATTGTTCATGTCCTTATCTTTATACGTGGTTATATGTATACATTCTTGGGAGTGGGTGTTGGACCCATATGTCTTGTATTGATCATGACTTGTGTATTCAGAATTTTACTTATTTCCACTTTGTGTCTACTACTATCTACTTACTGAGTCTATTTAGACTCACATGATTTATTATTTTGTCTTTAGATCACAAGCCAGATGAGGAGCCTCAAGATGGGATAAGTGGAGGACCTAATCCTGGAGACCATTATTTTATTATCTTTGATCATAGTTATTTTGAAATTTATGCTCTCTTTGGATATTAGTAGTTGTAGATAATTACTCAGTCAGATTCAACTTTGACAAACATATCATATTTAGTATTTTGAACTTGATTATAATCTAAGTGATTACATATATATATATATATGATCCTTTAGTTTGTGTGAAACCCCAACCTATGTAGGACTCAGTGGGATGCACTGAACATATATACATGATTTATATGTGATGAAAATGAATTTTGAATGATTTTTGTTAATTATGCCACATTTTAAATTAAGGTTTTCATTGAAAATGGTGATTAAAAATTTAATCGCCAGAGCCCAAAGTGAGTAGTTATAACCTAAGGGACTTAACAAGGATTGAAACGTGAAATTGTGTTATGAATAACCTTGTTGATTACCATGATTTAATTTATGAAGATTAAAGTGTAATTATGGAATTAAGATGAAAAATGATAGAAAATTCATAATTTGACGTCTACAAGGCAGATTTCGATGAAATTTGAAAGGTAAGCTCACAACGGTGGGCCAAATCTTATGAATGGATGGGATTAAGGGAATCATGATGGGATTATGATGATAATTAATTATTTTTATCCCCAAATCCGAAAGATAAATTCAAGAGGTCATAAGTGGAGTTAGAAGACTCGGTTTGAGATGAAACTTAAAACGATTGAATAAAATTATGAAATCTATAATATGAATGGAATGGATTAAGCTAATTATCATTGGATTTTATTAACCATAAAAAGACAAAAGTCATTAAATGCAAGTCAAGGTAGGAAGCTTCATGGACGTTGCAATGAGGGCAATTTGGGAAAGGTGAAAATGAAATTTACTAAAATACTCTAGGGGTTGCTTGGGCACCAATAAAAGTGCAAATAAAAGGAGGAAAGAGGGGGAGCATGGGGCTGGACGTTCCAGCAAAGGAGAAGAGAGAGAGAGAGAGAGAGAGAGACGGAGAGAGAGAGAGAGAGAGAGAGAGAGAGAAATGGAGATTTTCTCCAAGGACCACTAGCTAGCATGTCCAAATCCAGCAAGGAGGAGAGGAAAAGAAGAAGAAAAGGAGAAGGAAAAGAGGAAGGAAAAGCTTGGTAGCAAGCTCGGGAGTTCGGGACAAAGAATCGGTGAAATTGGGTAAGTACCCGTTGAGTTTAAACCTTCCAATTTCCAAGTTTTCTTTTAGATTTGGAATCATGGTTTTGAGTTATAAAAGAACTCTTAAAGAACATGTTTCAAGGATTAAATATTCTTAGCTAAATGAGTTGAGTTATAAAGTTTAATTTGGGATTAATCAGCCCATATACTCTAATCTACACTCATGTGTAGTAAATCTGAATTTGGAAAGAAAAATATGGAAGAAATAGTTAATGAATGATTTTTACCATGAAACATTGTGAGAAGACTCATGATGTTTCATCTTAAAAGAATAAGCATGTTGCAAATTAAAAATCTGATAAGCACTAAATGATTTTTAATAATTTTTATACAAGGAATTTTTGGCTGAAAATTTCACAAGATAAGTAAGAGATATTTAGTATCACATGAAAAAAATAAAAATTAATTTTTTGTTGGGTATAAATATACCCCATAATTTATGTGATTCAAGCTATCAAAAAAAGGATGTTGCTGTCCAGCAGAATAAAAATACTAAAATAAATAGAAATACTTATTAGTTATTTCATGTAGTTATTAAGGTATAATAGAAATTTCAAATCAAAACTACTTGATTTGATATTAATTTAAGATTTCGAGAATTCAGTGTATTTGAATTCAGCATCATGGACAGTTTAAGGAATAAATCAAGATAAATGTTAAATTCTAGGTTTTTGTGATGGAATTTGACTTATAATGAAATATAAACAAGTGATTATGATGGTTTAACCTATTAGAGGTAAACAAGATTACCCTAAATATGATTTTTTGAAGATGTGCATAGGGGTGTCCAAAGGAGGGTGTAAAGGGTACCCAAGATGTATATGAAAGTTACTGTATGAAAATCATTTAATTATGGGATTCAAATATGTGTTAATACCCTAAATTTGGGTTAAGAAAAGCATGCTTAATTGCTAGAATTTAAGGATTATAAATCTGTTAAGATTTAAGTATTGAAAGAGGCATTGAAAGGATGAAAAAGAGTTCTAACGTTGCTGTTTTGGAACCCTATAATGACTGCATTGAAAATCCAAAATTAGACCCTAAATTAAATATTAATTAAGGGGTTTAATGATGATGAAAATGGGTAAAAGTTTCTATATTAGGAAATTTTAAGAAACACCCAAGTTATGTGTTGCAAGATGGGTGTATGTGGAAGGCTAAGCATGAATGGATGAAAAATGATAAATTGGTGATATAAATCCCCATATATTGATTTATAAATGATAATTATGTGTTTACCTTAAATAAGGATTTAAAACACAATATGGAATAGATGGTATGATGCACAAGTGAGTGCGATGTACGTATACCTGACTTGGAATTCAAATGGGTTATGTATGTTAATGGATTATGGGTTGGAAAACAATGCAAGAAAATGAAAAGTATATGAATGTTATGTCGTTCTTATATCTATAGGCAAAGGCAAAAGGATTAGCGTAACAGGAAGGTAAGCAAGCAAGGTAAGCAAGTAACTTTCTAAATGAGTTTTATTTTAAATGCTTTCCAAGTTGTTTAAGGATGGTCATTTCTTATCTATATGCGTATTGAAATGTTATTTCTATTGAAATAAATTATTGCTTACTGTTTCGTAAGTATTTATGAAAAGTGATGAAGCATGGATTTAAACGATGTTTCAAAGGGATGGTGCAAAGAATTGTCTACATGAGAATGACAAGATGTCATGTGTAAGAAATTATATAATGTCGGGGTGACCAAAGGTCATGCATGGAATGGAAGTCAAACAAGTTAGTCGAGGTAGTAAGTACACAAGAAGTCCCCCTTGACGTTGCCAAGTCGGAAGGTCCAGCAAGGTAGGCTAATCAAGGTAGTAAGTGGACAAAGAGTTACAATAGATATATAAAGTTGAATGGCTTTAGTATTTGATGGAATCGAGCTAAGAAATTGAAACTGGGTAAAGTCTCACAAAGGTATATATGGTGCTACGAGGCGGGTCTGAGGGAAAAATCAAAGGGCAAACCAAAGAAGAAAAAATATATGAAGAGAAATCACAAGACGCAACTGCAAAATCATATCTAATAGTCACCAAATGTGGCGCTCCAAACTGAGAAGTTAGTTCCTTACCTCAGGAAAATCTATCGATTGGTAAATGTGAATCAGGATTGTTGTCTTGATCATGCTACGGGATTTTAATTGGAACTTGTCCAAATTTTTTTTCGTTTCTTCATTCATAATATTTGATTTATAACATAAGCAATAGTACACTTGTACATATCCTTTATAACTTCTCAACATGCACTCATAGATTAAAGGTCCTCAGGTCCTCTTGACTTAATCATGAAATTTCTATTGCATACATATATCTATTCAATCATTAGTTCACCTAGAACTCGGAACTTTAAACAAGTTCACATATACATCAACATACATGAAAACTTCCATTCACAGCATTCCACTCACCATGGCTAATCCTTCTAGACCACCTGCATACTACTTTGTACTTTCCTTCGTTGCTTAGGTCCATTGACCCATTGTGTTTCCCAGTACCTGTCTAAGGTTTGGAAAAATAAAATGTGAGTGATAACTCAGTAAGCAAGCATTTTGGGGCAAGACTTTCCTTGAAAATCTTTTCTCAAAACATTTTTCTCATAAATCATTTTGGCTAGGGGACATTATATGTACCAAAACATCTTGGCATAAACCATATTTGACAATGGACATTCTCATGGCCGCGAAAAGACATTTTTCCACATAAATCATTTTGACATTGGACGTTCATTCGTCCTAAGATATTTTGCCACTTAAACTTTGTTGGAAACGGACATTTATACGTCCTAAAATATTTTTCACATAAACACGTCGGTAATGGACATTTTTATGTCCAAAATACATTTTAAGTAAGCCTTTTTGGCAATGGACACTCATATGTCCACAAACACTTTTATCTCTTAGACTCTTTTAGAAATGAACATTTTTATGCCCACATATGTTCCAACATAAATCTATTTAGGAAATGGACATTCTCATGTCCAACTATTTTTCCCACATAAACTTTTTGAAAATGGATATTCTTATGTCCAAAATATTTTTCAAAATAAATCCCTTTAGGAAATGGATATTCTCATGTCCAGCGATTTTTTCTATATAAAACCATTGGAAATGGACAGTCTTATATTCAAAATATTTTCCAACATAAACCTTTTTTCATAATCTCCATCTTGGGGTTTGTTTATAGCAAACAAGTCATGATTCCTTTTCATGAAAACTTTTGCATAAAAACTATTTTTAATTCTTAATATTTATACATTTTGTGTAAAACACCCTGCTTTTAGGGCAACTTATGCATAATGGCACATAGAAATTCAATTTAGGATAAATTTTTGTATAAATGTTTTTATATCCCAATCTTTAGGCTTTTGAAAAGTAAAACGTATGCAAACACATTTCTCCCCATCTAGTAGTGACACTTAGTAAGTGATCAAGATACTTTTTAGAAGAGAATCTATAACAGCGTGCTAACCAGGCGGCTATTTATTTATCCTGCTCCCATCTTAGGAAGGGCGCCGCTGGCACTCTTGCCATCACTTGGCCTTATGTAAAATGGGCCCCGATCATCCCAACCATGCTCTACAACCTGCCTGTTTCTTGTACTGGTGCACCGTACATTATTATGATGGACTGCAGCCTATTTAGTTTGGAGAACCACAGACAGCAGCCCATGTCCTTTTAAACCGGGATCACAGACTGTTGGAAATATGTGGAAAATAAGCTAAGTCTATGTTTTGATGATTAACAAATCAATTTGAGTAAGTTTTGGTTACTAACATGTTTGTGGAAATGATTTAAGATTATAAATTTGAAGAATATGAAGCATGGCAAGTCAAGTTGATTTCCAAGTCGACTCAGGCATCGACTTAGGCCACATCGATCCCCAAGTCAACTCCAGTAGCGACTTCAACCCGTCATTTTCGTTCAGAGTTGAAATCAATGAGCAAAGCTGCCGAAGTCGCAAATGAAGTTGACTCCTCATGTGACTTTGGTGAAGTCGCAGACCAAGTTGACTCCAGCATCGACTTCGACTCGTCATTTCTGTCCAGAGTTGAAACCGAGAACAAGAGCTGCCGAAGTCGCATCCCAAGTCGACTCCAACTTCGACTTCAATACAAAAAAATGTAAATCAAGATAACTCAATGATAGATTCAAGAGATTCAAAAGAAAATGAAGGTCAAAGACAACTCAAACACTCAAATGAAGATCGAATAAGGATCAAGTGAAGACCAAAGCAAAGCTGCATATTTCTCATGGAGAATCAAGATCATACATTTGGACCTCTCTTATGCACTCCTATACTCAAAGACTCAAGACTCAAGAAATGGAGTCAAATGTGTTTAAGATAGAAGAATCATAAAGAGTTTTAAAAGAAGAACAACCAAACATGAAGAAATTCAAGTAAGAAAATGATTCCAAGATTCAAGTACTCAAGTACTCAAGAACTCGAGAAAATGATTCCAAAATTCAAGTACTCAAAGAACTCAAGAAAAGGAATACAAAAGTTCTCTATGTAAATGATCACACAGTGTTCTAAAGAGATATAAATCAAGGAAAAACAATCAATATGAAGAAAATCAAGCAATCAAAGTCATCTCTGAAGATTTTAAGTTCATCAAGCAAGTTGCCAAGGTGAAGTCGCACTCGAAGTCGACTCCACCTGCGACTTGGGTCAAGTCGAGGACTAAGTCGACCCAAACTCGAACTTGAAGAAGTTGCGAACAGGTGAAGTCGCACCTGAAGTTGACTCCATCTGCGACTTGGGTCGCAACGGTCAGAAAGTTTCAAATGTTGGCGCATTAAATGTGCACCACCTACCTCTAAACGTTCAGATTCCCTTCACAATTATAAAAGGCATTCAATATGAATGAGAAGGGTAGCTAAAAATTCATTAAGAGAGCATAACTCCTATCTTCAAGAGCTTTAAGTGATCAAGCCAACATCTAGAAGAAGAACTTTG
>JAXCLR010064675.1:0-15158 GCA_035584095.1 Annona squamosa | reverse complement strand
AAGTTACCGAAGAAATTTTTAAGAACCCAATTCACCCCTCCCCTCTTGGGTTTTGCCATCAATTCGGGACCAACAGTATATATTTTAGAAAAATAAAACATTTATTTTTCTAGGCCCGCAGGATACATATATATATTTACAAAATAAAATATTCATTTTTCGAGACCCGTAGGACATGTATATATTTTAGAAAATTAAAACATTTGCTTTTCGAGGCCCGCGGGACACGTATATATTTTTAAAAATAAAATATTCATTTTCGAACACCCGCGGGACACATATACATTTTAAAAAAAATAAAATATTCATTTTTTGAGGCTCGTGGGACCTTTATATATTTTTTAAAAACTAAACATTTGTTTATGAGGGCCCGCGGGACACATATATATCTTTAGAAAACAAAATAATCATTTTTGAAAGCCCGCGTAACATGTATATCTTTTATAAAAACAAAACATTCATTTTTGGAGGCCCGCGGGACACATATATATTTTTATAAAAGAAAACATTCATTTCTAGAGGCTCGCGGGACACGTATGTATTTTAAAAATATAAAATATTTATTTTTTGGATGCCCGCGGGACATGTATATATTTTAGAAAAATAAAACATTTCTTTTTATATGCCCACGGGACACATATATATATTTATGAAATAAATATTCATTTTTGGAGGCCCGCAAGGCATGTATATGATTTAGAAAAATAAAACATTTATTTTTCGAGGTTCGCGGGACATGTATATATTTTTAAAAATAAAATATTTATTATTAGACGCCCGCGGGACACATATATATTTTCATAAAAACAAAATATTAATTTTTTAGGGCCCGTGGGACATTTATATATTTTAAAAAACCAAACATTCATTTATGGAGGCCCGTGGGACACATATATATTTTTTGAAAACAAAATATTCATTTTTGGAAGCCCACGGAACATGTATATATTTTTAGAAAACCAAACATTAATTTATAGAGGCCCGCGGGACACATATATATTTTTAGAAAACAAAATATTCATTTTTGGAAGCCCGCGGAACATGTTTATATCTTATAAAAATAAAATATTCATTTTTGGCAGCCCGCGGGACACATATATATTTTTGTAAAACAAAACATTCATTTTTGGAAGCCCTTGGGACACATATGTATTTTAAAAATATAAAATATTCATTTTTTGGATGTCCGCGGGACATATATGTATTTTAGAAAAATAAAATATTTATTTTTCCAGGCTTGCGGGACACATATATAGATTTACAAAATAAAATTTTCATTTTTTGAGGCCTGCGGGATAGGAATATATTTTTTAAAATAAAATATTCCTTTTTGGTTGCTTGCGAGACACATATAGATTTTTATAAAAACAAAATATTCATTTTTTGAGGCCCATGGGACATTTATATATTTTTAAAAAACCAAACATTCATTTATGGAGGCCCGTGGGACACATATATATTTTTAGAAAATAAAATATTCAGTTTTGGAAGCCCGCGGAACATGTATGTATTCTATAAAATCAAAACAATCATTTTTAGAAGCCCGCGGGACACATATATATTTTTATAAAACAAAAAATTCATTTTTGGAGGCTTGCGAGATACATATGTATTTTCGAAATACAAAAATTCATTTATTTGGCACCCGTGGGACATGTATATATTTTAGAAAAATAAAACATTTATTTTTTTAGGCCCGCAGGACACATATATATTTACAAAATAAAATATTCATTTTTTGAGGCCTGCAGGATATGTATATATTTTAGAAAAATAAAACATTTATTTTTCAAGGCCCGAGGGACACGTATATATTTTTAAAAATAAAATATTCATTTTTGGTCGCCCGCGGGACAAATATATGTTTTTATAAAAATAAAATATTCATTTTTTGAGGCCCCTGGAGCATTTATATATTTTAAAAAACAAACATTCATTTATGGAGGCCCGCGGGACACATATATATTTTTAGAAAAAAATAATCATTTTTGGAAGCGCGCGGAACATGTATATATTTTTTTTAAAAAAATATTCATTTTTGGAAGCCTGCGGGACACATATATATTTTTAAAAATAAAAAATTCATTTTTGGAAGCTCACGGGACACATGTATTTTCGAAATACAAAATATTCATTTTTTGGATGCTCGCGGGACATGTATATATTTTAGAAAAATTAAACTTTTATTTTTCTAGGCTTGCGGGACACATATATATATATATATTAACAAAATAAAATATTCAATTTTTTAGGCTTACAGGACATGTATATATTTTAGAAAAGTAAAACATTTATTTTTCAAGGCGTGCGGGACACGTATATATTTTTAAAAATAAAATATTCATTTTTGGACACCCGCTGGACACATATATATTTTTATAAAAATAAAATATTCATTTTTTAAGGCCCATGGGACATTTATATATTTTAAGAAACCAAACATTCGTTTATGGAGGCCCGCGAGACACATATATATTTTTATAAAACAAAATAATCATTTTTGGAAGCCCGCGGAACATGTATATATTTTATAAAAATAAAACATTTATTTTTGGAGGCTCGCAGGACACATATGTATTTTCGAAATACAAAATATTCATTTTGTAGACGCTCGTGGGATATTCCTATATTTTAGAAAAATAAAACATTTATTTTTATAGGCCCGCGGGACACATATATATATTTATAAAATAAAATATTCATTTTCGTTGGCCCACAGGACATGTATATATTTTAGAAAAATAAATGATTTACTTTTCGAGGCTCGCGGGACACATGTATTTTAGAAATACAAAATATACATTTTTTGGACGCCCGCAGGACATGTATATATTTTTTAAAACAAAATATTCATTTTTGGACACCCGCGGGACATATATATATTTCAGAAAATAAAATATTTATTTTTTGGACGCCCGCGGGACGTGTATATATTTTAGAAAAATAAAATATTTATTTATCGAGGCTCGTGGTACACGTATATATTTCATATAAATAGTAATAATTATTTTGATATTTTGCGTCAATGTAAATACTTTTATTTAATTATTTTCAATATTCCATAAAGCAAGTCAAAATTTAAAACGTTATGACAAATTTAAAATCTTAATTTTAATTTTAACTTTTTATTAAAAAATTTAATTTTCTTAATGCCTCTGATAAAGATATAATTTTATACTAAAAATTTGATAAATTATATATAACTGTGGCTTAGTTTTAATATGTAAATATATGTTACATTTTGGAATTAGTTAAATGATCAATTTTGCATATAACTATATTTAATAGAAATTTTATAACAAAATTTATTAAAAACGAGTAAAATAATATTATTTCAGCGATTATATCAATTTTAAAGTGATATTCAAGATTATTTCGAACATAATTTTATGTGGATAAATAATCCTATAGTATTATTAAATTCTAATGCATCTGAATCTACAATTTCATAAATATTTATATTGAACAAAAAATATATAGAAAATTTCATGATATAGAACACCTCTAAATATGTACCGTCGTGTTATATCTCATGTATATTTTCTATATATTTTTAATTTTCTATAATTGCTTACTAATTATAACTTTTTGCGAAAGCATGCATTCATGGGAGTTTTTTGTAAAATGCTGCATCCGAAATTGTTGCAGTTGAATGATCAAATATGAAAAATCAACCGAAAATAGTAAAAATGAAGAAGCAATCGAAATTTGTTCTCAAATAGTTAGTCAAACATTGGAATGGAAAAAGCAACAGAACTAATTTGATTTCAAACGGAAAAAGCAACCGAAAAGGGCATTTCAGTTGGTCAAAATTGGGCAATTGGTCAAAATTAGATGAAGCAGCAATTTAATTGCATCCGCTTACATGTTTGTTCTGTGTGGTTTATCATGTTGCATCAAATGCTTAAATAATTCTTAAATTTGCTTCTGGCCATACATCTACGTTTATTATTTATTACAGATTCTCTCAACACTTTTTTTTATTTTATAAATCTTGCGAATCTATGGAGTTGTGCAAAAAATGGATGAATTAGTGTAAGCTCATAATTATTGTCAAATCTTTAACCAAAAAGCATTAGAATTTTATAGAAATTAATTGGGGTCCCCACGGAGGGATTTATTGGAACAGATATGAGAAATATATGCATATCATAATTTTGAAAAAAAAACATTGGATTTCGTGTACTGTCAAATCTGTAACAGAAACAAAATTGCTTCATTTTTTTCTGCTTTTCCGTCCATTCACATGTTTTAGTGTAATGGTTTGTCACCTACGGTAATTGTCCAAATGAACTCAAAATTAATATCTAGATACACATCTGGGTTCCTTATTTAATATAGTCATTTGTTTATTACTTTTCTTTTTTTCTATTCTAGAAAATCTATGGAGTTTTGGCAATAAATGGAACAATTATAAAAGATTAAAACTCTTATTAAATATTTAAAAAGAATTACATGAAAATTTAAGAACACTTAACTAGTGTACCCACAAAGGAATTCTCTAGAACAAATATGAGAAGTGGATGTATGTCATAATTTTAAACAAAAAATGTTAAATTTCATTAAGAGAATGGATATTAAATCTAAATAAACTATACTGAATGCATGAGTGGACGCTGTGACGTGCTGTCTCCGAGAGTACACCAACCTTGCTGCCGAACATAAATGGTGCGTAATATTTACAGCCAAGCAGATCAGGTACTGTTGACGGCGAGATTGATGGCTTTACAGTGCGTTGGTGGGAGATCTGGAAATTCGAACACGAGTATTCTGTGTCTTCTTCTTCATTGCAGTCGTTTTCCCAAACGACCACTACACGACAATTTCTGCTTCTTCCTTCCAGCAGCTTTTGTCTCACATCATCTATTTCTTCCCAGTAGTAGATACAGCTTTACATCCGGCCTGTGAAACATGAAGCCAAGCTCTGATGGATTTTCATGTCAAGGTATTAATTTCACTTTCGACGAACACAGTGGAGAACAGTCATTTGTTTCTTATTTATTATACCGGTAAAAATATTTTGATTTGTAGATTATAGTTCTAAATATTTGGCTGGATTTGGTTTATCATTTAGATGAGCTCCATAAATGTATGTTGTGTTAGATTTCATTATTTGTGAATGAAAGGAACTTACTAGATACTTGGAAACGTACGGGGATGATATTGTCAATGATTAAAAACCACCAGATTATTTATTTAATGAAAACCTGTCTATTTAAAAATAACAAAAAAAGATTTGTAGATAATATATATAGATTAATAATTTCAGAACGACTAAAAAAAATAATGGGTTCTGTCACGGGAAAGCATTTGAGGGGTATCTTGATCTTGTCACATCCTCAATTATATTTATATAAAACATTCATAGGTATCGCATATTTGGTAGATGATTTATTTCCATTATTCATGAAAATTTTATTTTTGCACACATTATAAATCTGTATTTTTACCATTAAAATAGTCATTTTCTTATAAGATTAATCTATTTTATTTTGATTCATCTACCAACATTTCATATTTGGTAATATTTTCAATGTATATTTACATACATCTAGATGCATCGCCCATTTAAATGTACGTGGGGAAAATTTTTAATTTTAAAATTTTTTATTTTTTGTAATACCATTAATCTACATGTATTAATCTTAAGTATTAAATTTTACTAATTTACGGATATGTATATATTTTTTATTTTGAAAATAACAATATTTAAACCATTTGCACAAATACCTGAATTACTCTTATTATTAAAAATCAGAAACATATACCCATATCCAATAATGGCAAATGTTATTTATAGCTTAAATATATAATTGAATAGTGTTTAAAAATAATTTTAATAAGAGATTTCTATCGAAGTGCGGTGAAATTATTTGAAAATGTAGAAGTATTACTATGATATTTAGTTTGTCTTTTGTGCAATCATATTACATCCTTCCTGATGCAAAGTTCTTTTCCGCAGAAATATAAATAAATGACAAATAAAATTTTTATAGATATAAAAATTATATTTTTACTTAGAAATTAAAATTTAGTTATCATTTCCAAATAAAAATCGCATGACAATAAGAAGTAGAAAATATATATTTCTCTTTAAAACATTTTGTTAGCAACTACGACGGGTATAACGGTTGTACAAATTATTTTAATTATCATTCCATGTATATGTATATTACATTATCCCCCGATGAGAAGGACGAACTCACAATTGCAAGTAAATCTACTGTTAGAACAATTACTCTATTTTTTTTGTTTTTATTCGTAATGGAAATCCTTGTGAAATTATGTCACTACATGGCATTCTATTTTAAGACATGGACAAAATGGTGCGAGAACATGTTGAGCATGTCCAATTTACTGTCTGTCAAGTTGCGATGAGAGAAAGTGTTCTTCAATTTTTATCCATTGAATAATCTATGATTTATCTAACTTTGAGTCATAGAATAGGAACTCGAGGATCGGGTGAGAATTTTGCAACGTTCAAACGCACGACATGTGTCTTGTAGCAAACTGCCCACTTCTGGCAACGGTGAAGGAGGATCTCATTGTCTCGCCATGCATTTGGATGATTCGTTTGAAATCGTCTATGTGTGGGGCTTGAATGATTGTCAGCAGAAGCCTCCAATGATATATGCTTGGCTTTCTCGGAAAAGATCATGGTGAGGGCCGAATATGCCTATAGGAGAGGCACCTCTTTTCTATAGTGTATGACGTATTCATATTTCCAATAAAATTTAGACAAAATCGATCTCTCGCCATTAATGACATTTTGCATGATCCAAGCCAATTTAGACATCGCTCTTTGATAAAGATGAACCTAACCTATGTCACGGTAGAGAAGATGCTACTGCTTGAGTGGGTATTGGGTGACCCGAGACTGCATACTGAGTACGTATTCTACTTTAAATGCGCTTGCAACATTAAATTCAAAATTTTCAACGTCAATTTTCTTAAAAATGCAGTCTTCATCTTCTCTACCGTGGCCAATTTTAATATACAGGGCAAGGGTCTTTAAGCTACAAATGACTCATGTGACCCAAAAGGACTTTCAATGTTTTGCCAATTACTGTAATATCAATCCTAGTGTAAGTAACTTTTGAGTCTGTGCTTGATAAAATGATAATGCTGTTGTTAATCAATTACGTATTCTTTATCATGATTTTTATTGATTTATAACTATCATCCATGGCATAGTAACAAGCTGTTAATGCATATATTCTAATTCTAAATTTCCATCAGCGAGAGGGAATATCTGGCATACGACGTCATTACTTCTCATCATTTTTCGGGGTTAGAACTTCAACCCGGAATGTTCCCTGAGCAAATATAGTAGTTAAGGCTATTCAATAATGCAATAATTTTATTTCCATCCCATGCAGAGGAGACTGTTACTAGGAAAGCTAGACGATATTGAAGTTGAATGGTAGGTCAACATGTTTCAATATTGTGTCCTTGATGCAGAATGGGTAATTAAATACTCACACTGTTGCCTTATTAGATGGTAGTTTCTGAAACAGCTACATGCTCTGATTGTTCTAATGCCTTGGGCCCAGAAGTTTATACCAATTCAATACCACGATGGTACCTGATTTGCATATGCGGTTGATATGATACTTTGCGAAATACACTATACTGACATCGTTGAAGAGGACAAGTCAAATAGGTTTATGGCAACTTACCAGCGAGTGGTAAGTCTTTTGAATGGATTGCTACTTCTACGAATTAAACATTAGTAAACATATGTTTGTCATTTCTCCAGTTGATCTCCGCTTAGATGTGGATAATGAGGTTCGAGATGCATATGCCTTTCACATTGTGCGCAACACTGTTGAACTCATAAGTACAAGGTATAGCTCTACCGTGTATTGCAATTTTTTTAGTCAACATTGGTTGGCTAATGTGGCTTACGTCTTCGTTTATTACAGAGAGGACTCTGGAGAAAAAAATCATCAATATTATAGAGCATTACACCGGGCCATACACAGTGCAGTTCAGTAAAGTATATTCACTCATCACTATTGAGTGATGAAATTGTACGTTCATTGCCAAGTAGACATTTTATTACGGCCCATACATATCATTTGTGGCATCGTATTACACAGATAATCACCGGAAGCTATAAGAAGCATATTGGATGCAAAATCCTCACTAATAGGTTTAATATATTGGCCCAAGACAATTATTATCACACGACTAATTGGTTTAACAGAGATCTACAAATGGAGAAATGAGCAAGTTGCCCCGTTGATGTAGAAAAAACATGATATTGTTTTTGGAATGTTCATGCTAGTCTGTGATTGGTATGCTTAGATGAAACTGATCTTTACCCCTTTGCTTCTGCTTTTTCAACATTTGAAGTTAGGGAAGGACCTACTATGTTCAATGATTAAGCCTTTTTCACCGTTACACAGACAATACATGACGAATATGAATGTTCAATAATCTCAAATCTTAATTTCAAAACCATTTCATTTACTTAAATACATAATATTCACGAGATAAACAACTATGTGGTATTGAACAAAAAATGAGGTCCACTATATAGGAATGAACTATACAAAAAATGTTACAATGGAACTAACCCAAGAGAGTTGTTTACAATAAAAATCTCAGGTGCAACCCATTCACAAAATCCTATACATTGCAACCCAATCAGTTTTGTGGAATATATGTGTTCTTGAATGCTTTGCGCTGTACACTTTTCAAATTATCATTCAGACTATTGTTAAGTATAAACGATGCAAGTTGTCGTCGCCATTCAGCAATTTGTCCCTGCAAAGCAAACGGTGATTACATCAATTCCCGCCATAAAGTAACTGTTACCTGCATCGTCATTGCAAAAAAAATTGACAAACGTACCGATCTATATTTCGGAGTCTTTTCAGGAATAAATTAGAACATATTGCACAACATATGCACACCATAGTCGACACTATCATGTAATCCAATCATATATATGTTATTAGACTGCAGAAACATTGCACACTACTATGTGCGACATAGTTTAAGATAACCATACAATTAGTTTGGTGCGGCAATCCATTTGCCAACTTAACCTCCCATGACGACACTGCCTTTGACTCACCGACATATTTAAAATAATTCTCTATTGCAAATGCCTGAATGTATTTACGCAACATAATACACATAGTTATGATGGTTGAAAACCGTGTCAATGGCATAAGCAAATCATTAACTGTACCTACCACTTCATTCTTAATCACCTTCATCCCATAATCTCACCCGTTGACATTGAGTCTCAAAAATGTATTTCCTCACAGACTGTGTCAATGGCACATGCAAACGAATGATCACCTCTGCATATTGGTACAAAAATTTGCATCAAAGCGGCAACGTCCATCATTAAAGAAACTTTCAAGTCATACTAGAGAGGATATAAATGCAGAAATGTGCAACCAGATGATTTCTCAATTTTTTACCCAGCCTACACTGCCCACATGACATTTAATCAGCTCAGGATCATATATATAATTTGGAGCAACCGAGTCGTGCATGAGATATAGCTACATACTACAAAATTGAAACTATAAAAATACGTAGATTGGAAACCATGCAGAAGTCATTCCGATATAAACACATTAGCAGAACAAACTTACTGAAAATATTGAATCAAAGTAAAATCGGGTCACACCCGAACTTGTATAAAGCTATTGCATATTGTATAGCATTGTAAGTGTGTCTACGATCTGCACCCACAAATAGAAGATGACAAGTTAAATACTACTGTATTCAGCATGGACTATGATAGCAACCAACGATAATTCAACGTACGGGAGCTTGCACTTTCTCATCTGGAGCAAACGACAGAAACAACTCTCTTGTCAATGTCATGCTTTAGCATTGGAATAGAATCTCACTATACAGATTAACATTCAAATCATGACACAGCTCATTAAATCTAATACACCATTGTTGTATAGCTGCATAGAGCAAAAAGCATTTAGTCTATGACACAATAGGAAGTAGATCGACTTACTCTTTCGGCAGGGATCTAAAAAATGCAAATGTGACAATTTTGTCCTCCATGTCTGTTAATCGCCTCAACTCAAAGTTCACATCTTGTCGATTCCAAGATTTTCCTGGATTCTATGATATGCAAGAGAAATTTCACAAGTGTATATTCACTTAACAACTTGTCCACAGATACAGTAATTGAACATAAGAAAAAGGCAATTTAGTATCCAAACTCGCAGTACGGATAATAAATAGCTTGCAAGTACATGGTGTAGTCATGGAAACCATAAAGAAATTATAAGCTAGAAATCTAATTCCCAACCGCTCTAGCTTCAGAAGCAGCCACCGATTGTCGAGTATGTCGTCTAAGTGCAATTGGCTTCCCTCTCTTAGATGTTGTTTCGTAGGGTGACTTGAGCAATCTAGAGGTCTTAATAATCCGGCTTCCTCTCCTGACCGTAGCGGAAACATTTGCGGGTTCCAACACCTATACTACATTAACGGGAGCTATGACATCTTCCTCAACATATTGACTCGATTTTGTTGGTTCAAAGTTCCCTCGTACATTCACCGAAACTAACTCAGGGCCTTCTGTACCTACCTAATATTGTATTTTGGAATTCGAAGTTAAGGTTGTCTTGTATGAAGATGACACTATTGAAATCAAGAAAACTACTAGCAATTATTGTCAAATCTGTCATAATCCCATGGGTGGCGCGAACTGTCTCCTTGCGTTCCATTTTTTGTATCGTACTATCGAGTGCCTGAACGAATTCCAGCAACACTATATATCATTCAATAACAAGGTTCATTGTAAGACAAATTCAAATGTATATACAGAGATTGATGTACCTGGATTTGTGATTCTAATGATTTTATCACAAATTGTGACTTTTCTAGCATTTGTCTTAAAACCTGAAAAGGGCACAAAACCATAATTATTAGACTGCATGATTGGCTTGTGTAATAGGACGCTAGTGATTTTAGCATCTACCATTGGCAAGACAAGAAATTCTCCACATAGGAGTAGAACATGACAACTTACTCTTAATTCGGCATGTAGGGCTTCGTTCTCCTTGGTTAGCCTCTCCACCTCGGTGGGTGCAATGTCTTTTTGCCGAGCACGTGGGCTAGCTCGCACACTAGTATCCGCATAATCCGGTTTTGGAGGACTAGAAGAGGGAGTCTGATCATGTGAGTCATGTGTACGACTACCCATTCTGGTCCACTGTGGATCTGCCCAATGTCACCATAGATTCTCTCATGTACCTACAAAGTAGTGAGGAATACATCATAAATGTTGTTGAAGCCATTTTGTTTGCATGTTGGAGATGAGAAAAATTACCAGCATTTGGTCAAAGCCTACATTCTCCCAAGTTTCGTCCAATCTCAAATAAGCTTGAGAGGTCCAATTCTTAATAAGCGGTACACTAAGATGCATATTGGACAGGTCTGCAACACTATTCTGCAGGAGCTCCAGGAACCATATCTGCACAAAGCAAGATATTCATCACAAATAAGAGTAAGCATTGATATAAAATACAATACACAATATCATTACCTGTACTAAGACTGTGCATCATCCGATTAACTTCCGTTTTTGAGAATGATACAGTGAAAACAACTTCTTACACATGTCCACCACATGCGTTGCCCAATCGAAATCTCTTATCCTCTGGATATGAAGTACATGATGTAGGTAGACATCCTCCATTTTTCCCATCGACATTGGGCACAACAAGTGGAGAGCGCATACAGAGCGAATGATTGACGTCATTTCACGTCTTGTTCACCTGCAGCCAGGTTCTTGTAAATCTTTGCAGCCAGTAGAGTGTTTCCTTTTTCTAATTTCAATTGTATGCGCAACTGATTCGTGCTACGCTCCGCGATTATAGGGAAGACACTCTGGCCTCTAAGAGAAAGTCCCAATATGAGATTAGCATCGCGCGCTGTAAACTCCAATCGCTTGCCTGCAATGTGGAAGGCTTCATCGCCCTCATCCCATTGTTATGCTAGCCACTTAATTAGCCCAAGTTGTATAGAACGTACTCTCATCGATAGTAAACCTCTAAAACCCATATCAAATATGGCCTCTCTTTGGTCTGTGCTCATTGTATTGCAATACTCCACATACTTTCGAACAACGCACACTAATTACTGTTTTACTCTCTTCAAAGGGTTTCCCGAAATTTTTCTTTTTCTTGATGGGGGGAATGAGTAGCTTCAGTGGCAGCATCCATTTGAGTATCTAACATCTTTTCCACGTTGTCCACATCCATTAAATCCAACTGCAAACCAAAAAAATGCATGCCAAAGATGGTCAGTTAATGACTATACACAGTCGCTAAAATATGGAGCGACAAAAATTATAAAAGAGTTGGCACGTATTGAAAGCAAAGAAAAATCATATGATTAACAAGATTTCATATGGGAGGCAAAAAATTGTGATAGGAAAAAAGTGGGCATAAGAAATCGTTAAAAAGAAAGTGAATCACATGCCATTAGATCCACAATGCAAACTAGTGGTCGTTATACATAGTGCTAACATACCAAACCAACATCACATTCTTGGAAGTAAAACAAGCACACATAATAGAACACACAATTCATATGAGAATGTGGATCTTTGTACATCTATATGTAAAATTCGCTGAATCACTGAGTTGGGCGATTCTTCCTCTTTCGTTGCTCTTTTCCACCCTGCTTCAGACGTCCACAATTGGATGTCACATGGGGGTTGCCTATGATAATTTATTTGTCGTCCTCTTGATCCTATGCTGGCAATGACTCTTTTGCGTATCTGTCTTCAACGCAAAAGATCTTCTTTAGTTTATTTAGTTCACGTGGCAGCCTTTTCATCCCTTCTAATGCATTACTCTCCCACATTTATTATTAAATACTTGAGAAGTTGCACTGAGTGTAAGCATTGAAGAAGGCTTCCTCAATAAGAAATGAGGTCTTCCTTTGCAAAACAGCTAGCCATGTATGTTTATCCGCATCCATTTCATCCTCATGCCGTCGACTAATAGCCCGTGCAATATGATTTATAAATTCAAGCAAACTAGTTTTTCGATTGACATAATGATTAATAAATGAATGAAATATTTCACTACGTTGATTTGTGCACATTCCGTGAAATCTATAACGCTTGTGGAACACTGGTACCCACTTGGATCGTTTGCTATATAGTAGCTACAACCACTCATGATTAAGGAAACCATATTCTTCCAGGATGCTAGTCCACTGCGCTTTGAAATCCTCTAGGCTAAAATCATTGTACACTAGTCGGGTAAAGGCTCCTTGGAATTCATTTATCTGGTGACCCTTCTTTCCCAATTTCTCTGGGACTTTCCTCATAATATGCCACAGACAGTACTTATGAATAGCAGATGGAAAGACTTGATCAACTGCGGCTTCTATTGCTGCATCTTGGTTGGTAATGATGTACAATGACATCTGTCCGGACATTGCATCTTCGAACTGTTAGAAAAGCCATACGAAGAAATCTATTGTCTCATCCACTAGTAAACCGCAGCCGAAGACAATGGTTTGCTTGTGATGATTTAATCCCACGAATGGTGCAAAGGGCATGTTATATTTGTTGGTTTTGTACGTAGTGTCAAAACAAACAACGTCACTAAATGCTTTGAAATCTAACCTCGACCAACCATTAGACCAAAATAAAGAAGCCAAACCGCCCTTGTTATTCTTGCGAACTGCAAAGTACACGTCGTGATTGGCATCATGCATCCTTTGTAGGTGATCAATTGCAAGATTTGCATCCCGGGCCAGCAGATGACTACGGGATCTTGATTTGAAATCCCGAACATCCTGTCGAGTGAAGCAGATCTTGGACTCGATCCCTAAATCTTTGACAATATTATAAGCTGTTGATGGACCAATGCCTACCTCATTACATGCTTTCAAGATTGAGGTAGATTCGTCGTCAATTTTGCGATGCAATTTCAGGTGATGTGCCTGTGCTTTATCTACAAGTTGATGATTGTGGTCGTCCAAAAAATGGGTAACCACCCATCGTCCTACATTTCGCTTCCTTGAAATCTCCAATCTTGTCATACAGTTACACCGAATGGAAACTCTTTTTCTTTTGATCTTCTTTGCGATACAATTGGTGTCTTCGTCATTAGCATTTGGCATATGCATACCTTCACAAGAGCATGTCATGCACCTCCATGTAATCTCTACAGTAGAGCTTAGTCTGCGAACTTGTTTCAGTTTGACACTAAACCTAACGGACTTTGCATAGGCTTTGAAGAATTCACAAGCTTCTAGTTCGTCTTTAAATTCCTGTCCAACATACGGATGATCCACATTACTGCCCAAGTGGCATATGGGCTGAGTACTGGCAACTTCTTCCACAAATGTGTCTTGAGGTGCCTCCATTTTTATTTTTAACTAATCAAGGTTCGTAGTGTTTAGAAGCTGAAGCATCAAAATGTTAGGGAAGCATCACAAAAAAGGGCCAACGCATGTGAAGAGATTTAAACAATCAAAGCACATTTGTAGACAAAATGAGGACAAATAGCTCATCCGAGTCATTTTATGGTTGTCTTCGCTTTTAGTCACACAATATGTGTATGAACATATAAAAATATATTCTTAGAAATTCCAAGTGCCTTTAGGTCTCGTGTAGATTATCTTCACTTACTAGGTTCCTCGACAGAACCACAAGTGAACTTATTGCTTAGAAGCCTTAGTAGCCAAGTAAAGGAAGCATCATAAAATTGGGCCAGTATATTTCAAATGATATAAATCAGTAACGCATAATCGCAAACTACACGATGCAACCACTTAGTCTAATGAAAACAGATATCCAATGAAGAAGCGATTCAGTTGCATAAAATGTAACTCAATCTATAGAAGACACATTTCCTAAAAGTACAATAGCAAGTAATGAGATCTAGCAAACATGACATTCTATTCATAGTATCTGAAAATGTTTGGCTAAGTCCAATAAAAAGAACATAATTATTCAGTGGAAGCAGTGCACTAGAAAAATATATGCAATGGCTCTATCAAATATGTGGGATGAATGCCGACCACAATTTCATGAGAATATGAGGGCTAAATTGTAACGCCCCATTCATAGAAATACTCAATAACTAATCAATGGGGGCTACACTCTCTAAGAAAAATTCGGCAGCATCTCCCCATAATATATA
>JAXCLR010064665.1:0-15160 GCA_035584095.1 Annona squamosa | reverse complement strand
TGTGTTTGGAAATGGATAAAACTTTTGATGAAAAGTTGTAGAGATGAAAAGTTGTCAAATGATGTGATATGATAGGGATAATGATGATGAATAAATAAGATAAAGTTGAAATATATAAGTTTATTGTGTTGGTAGTTGTGTAGAAATGATTGAAAAGTATGATAGTTGTATAGAAAAATGTGAAGAAATAATTAAAAAATATAATAATTATGGAGAGTGAAAAGTTTTAGATTGAAAAGTTTTAAATTGACAACTTTACGTTGTTACCAAACACACCCTAAGTGTGCAAATATTGACATTGCGAGATCCACTCAGATAATGCTGTGAAAAATGTAAGATTCTAATGGTAATTTATTGCTATATCAAATAAACCTAGTACTAAAATGTGGATCTTCTATCTCTGTGTATATATAATATGGTGTGTTTGGAAAATAATTAAACTTTTGATGAAAAATTTTTGAGGTAAATTATGCCAGGGTGGACACCGCGCAGGTTTTTACGGACCCGGTCCGATCCGGCACTAGTGAAAATTCCGGTTTCAGGTTTTTGAAAGAGTACCTAGCTAGTGTTTATTGGTACCGGGTCTCGGAAAACCTAGTCTGACCCTTCCAAAAATTCATCTCGTAGCTGCGTGCATAACGTAAGGCTAGATTTTTTTTGAATCCAAACGAAAAAATATAAATGCAGAATAACTAAAGAGGAAACGTGAATTTTCTCTAAAAAAAAAAAAAAAAAACAGAAACGTGAATTTGATATTATAACGGACTCCAATTATATATTGTATATCTGATTTTTTTTAGTACCAATAACTTAAAATAATGAAAAAGGAAAGATATATTTCTTAATACAAATGCCTTAAAAATTCGTATTGGCAAATTTAATTAGCAACCCCATAAAAGATAAAGTAAAAAGATATTATTTATCTTCTTTACATATTTTTAACTTTTAAATAAAATTATCTTTATAATTATTATCTCACAAAACTTTCTTAGTTTATTAATTTACGTAAAAACCCCTTTATTATTTGAACTCGGTTCAGACTTGCCTTAACCAGGAGCCGACTTAACTCTAAAAATACATCCTTTCTCAAGGGTCGCGGGGTTGTGGAATATATTATATATTAATTATTTAAAATCACAACTATTTTAAGCAGTGTGTTTTTAACCTTATATAAGTTAATCAAGTCTAGAGTTCCCAGGCTACCAAACTCCCATGTGTAGATATGTTTATAATACATATTAATTATTTAAAAATAATAATAAATGCAGAATTTGAAATCCTTTATCAATTTTGTTATTGTAAATATTCTCCATATAATTATTTTAAATTTATATCTTTAAATCTATTATAGAAATATTCACCATATAATTATTTTTAAATTTATGTTCTACATCTACTTATTTTAAATTTATTACAAAAATGTTCTTCATAAAATTATTTAAAATTTTAAAACTTTAATTTATTGAGGAAACGTTCTTCATATAATTATTTTATATTTTATGAATTAATTTGAAAAAAATCATGAAACAGGGCCTGGTAGCCAATTCTACCCGGACCTAACTATAGATGGTCAAAATAGGTACGAGTGTAGTATGCACTCCTAATTTCTTACCCATGGACTCAGGCACAACTAATTTAACTTCAAAACCTATTAGTGTTGGGTCCTATGATATATTATCTTGCTACTATAGTTGCAAACCACATGGATTTTGCCCGATGGACCTCTTCGACCCGTAAAATACTCAGTTTCTTAGAAGAAAAATATGCTTTAAATTTTTACCAGTTTTAACCTGACACTGCACAAAATAGTAATTGGTATGGGTAAACCCGCTCACTAGTAAAAGCATATGGTTGGACCAAAACAATAAACCATTTATAAACGAAAGTAACAATACCTAATGGAAATTTTATATATTGAACATGTTATTAATATTCAAAAGTGGAAACGAGCTCCATAAGATTTACTAATTTGATTTAACCAATAGAATTTATTTCAGTGTGAATAAATTTATGTTTCATAAAATTATTATTAAACGTAACAAATTTTTTCCAATACATATTTAGTCTAAAGACTCATTTATATCAAACTTACATACTAATTATTAAAAGACATAATTTGAAAATTAAATTAGAGTATAAGTAATTATAAATAATTTGAAAATTTTGAAAAGAATGAGAATAAAATTAATTGTAGGTGCAATCTAATAAATTAACAAAATGCTTCCTCATGGATGAAAGGAAAGATTTAAAAATTAACTCAAAAAATCAAGCCATTTCAAAACCTAAAATGGCCAATCTTTGGTTTTTTGAATTTTATTTTTAACTTGGTCTGGCAAGTCCTAACCTGGCTCGGACCCATTCTAACTCAGACCTACATTGTTGGGATAGGATTTGCTACCAAGTTTAACATAGACTAAAATGTACATAATTAGCATAGGTATTGGGTCCGAGCAGGGTAAAACCCACTGAGTGTGCACCCAAAATATTTTTTTTATTTTTATTCTCAAATATATATATATATGTGTGTGTGTGTGATCAAATAAAATTTTTAAAAGTAGGGTGAAAAGGTTAAGCAAATCCTAACCCATTACTACCAACTCCAATCCACACCCCTAAATAAAAGGTGGGTGCATGGACTTGATGAATTTTGAAAACTTTTTTTAAAAAATTAACCATGTATTATAATTATTTAAAAAAACCACTTCGATTGAAAAATCGTACGTTTCAAAAATTAACACCTTTTGAGAGTGGAAATGCAATTATTAAGATTAAAAATAAAGATATAATATAAAACAATTTTAATGTGTGTTTGGCACCATAAACAAAGACGAATAAATGAATGTCATAAATAGTTTAGATCTTCAAAAATGTTTTTAATTTAAAAAAGTAAAGATTTGCATGGCGACAGGGGTAGCGTATGAGATACTACCCAAATAAAACACCCAAAACAAATAAATAAACAGAAACCAAAGATGCCTGTCTTAAAGAAGCCATTGACCGTGGTCTGGTGATAAGTGGAGGACGGCCTGCGAAGAAACAAAACCAACGAGTTGGAGAAAGCCCGTGAGGACGTGCCCGATTGAGGCAGGTGGAGATCCAATAGAGGCTCAAGAGACGCACAAGGATTTGGGATCACAGGAATAAGGATAAAACACAATCATACTTATTTCAGAATGCACAACACCTAGTTTTTGTCATTACTTATGAATCTAGAGAGTGGACAGCATTTCAATGCGGCCGTGTACCCGGTTGTATTCGGACGCTAGAATCTGTATGTGAAGAGCAAAAGCAAAAGCAAATCTTCAGGTGCATGGGTCATGTTCCACGGCATGATCCTACAAAATTCATGGCTGGACTGGAATTACTCAAAATGTTAAATGCTGAAAACGCATAATTCTATCCTCTATCGGCCACAACTAAAAATCCAAATGACAGATTGCACTTTGCATACATGAAAAAAAAATTAAATAAGCAAGATGCTGAAATATGAATGTTTTATGAACGAACTTGGTTTTTTTTTTTTTTTTTTTTTTTTTTTGATTAATGAACGAACTTGGTTAAAGTAAGGAAAAACAGAAGTGTGGATTTTACATCTCTCCACAGCCTCAACACTGTGACGCCGGTTGTCTAACAAAATTGCTGACCAGTATATGCCAAGTACGAAAATTGGGTGTGATTCCATCATTTACTCCTTTATGCAGAAGGAAGATGACATCATCAAGCATGCCTTCCTTGCAATGCCAGCTAATCAGTGTGTTATAGGTGATGGTGTCCGGAACAACTCCCTCAACATGGAGCCTATCAAAGAGATTCAAAGCCTCTCGAAATCGCCCCATCTTGCACATGCCATTTATGAGGCTATTATACATGACGATATCTGGGATCAACCCTCGGTGCAGCATCTCTTTCAGAAGTTCGAGTGCTGAATGTATTTTGCCTGTTTTACAAAGACCATTAACCATAATGTTGTAAGAAATATTATTGGGAGCAACACCCTTTCTCATCATCTCATCAAATAAACCCAATGCTTTCTCAACAGAACCATCATTGCATAATGCTTTTAACATTCCGTTGTATGTTATGATGTCAAGGGCATAACCTTGGAACATCATTTCATTCACAAGTTCCATTGCTTCTTCCCATGCACCGTTCCTTGAAAAGGCATGAATCAAAGTGTTGAAAGTCACATTATTTGCAACTACCCCCTCTAAAATCAAGTCATGATAAATATTCATTGCTTCTTCCAAACGATCACTCTTGCAGAAGCCATGGATTAGAGAATTGAACGTGGTTATATCAGGCTTGCAGCCTTCAGCTGCCATTTTGTGGAGCATACCAATGGCATCATTGAGCTTACAATCCCTGCATAGAGCACAAATAAGACAATTGTACCCAACAACATTTAATTGGAGACCCCTTCTGGACATTTCCTCCACAATCTCATTGGCCTCATTTAATTGGCCTTTCTTACAGAACCCATCAATCAACAGGGTGTAAGTGATTACGCCTGGCAAGCAACCTTTTGTAAACATCTCATTGAACAACTCCAAGGCTGGACCCATGCGGCCGGCCTTGCAGAGGCCATGTATAATAATGGTGTACGTGTAAACATCTGGAACACAACCACTAGGCAGCATGCTTTCATAAAGAACAGATCTAGCAGCACTGAACCTTCCCTTTGCCATATAGCCATGGATGAGCATGTTGAACAAGATTACATCTGGATTGGGAACTTTATCTAAAAGGGCTCTTGCATCATCTTCTTGGCCATTTTTGCAAAGCCCATGCACCAATACCCCATAAGTAGCAGCAATTGGTGCACAACCATGAAGTAGCATTCGATCAAACAACTTTGATGCTTCATATATGTGACCAAGTTTGCACAGGCCATCAATAACATCAGTGTATGTATTGGCATCAGGTAAGCAGCGCATCAAAAACATCTCTTCCAAAAGCTTCAATGCTTCATTCACATTACCCTCCTTGCAAAGTGCACATATGAGGGTTTGATAAACAACTGAATTGGGAACACATCCATGCTTTGTCATTTCCCTCAAGAGTGAGCATGCAGAATCCACTTCCCTTAAATAACATAGGGCTTTCATGATGATTGAGAAGGTGAAAACAGTTGGAGAAATGCCCTTATTCATCATGCTATAAAATACATTTGGGACTACACTGTGACAATTTCCAGAAACCAAAATATCCAAAACAACATTGTAGGACCTGAACGTGGGCTTGCAATTAAATTCATCTTTCATTTCATCCAGCAACCGAGTTGCATGTCCAGGCAAGCTTGCTGTCCCATACCACTTCATGATCATAATAAATAAATACTCTTTAAAGACAATTCCTTCCTCTTTCATCTGACCCAATAACCTATTCACAACTTTGAATTCCCCACCCTCACCTAGTTTATTGATGATAGCATAGTAAGCATCGAAAGAATGAGAGTAGCCCCTTTGCCTACCAGCCCAATCGAAAATTTCCATTGACGTTGGCACATCAAGGGGAAGCTCAAGTAAACTACATAGCCGTCGAGGGGTAATTTGATTAAATGATTTCCTAAGCTCTTCAAGGTCAAAGGGCCTGAGTATCTTCTCCCATTCATTGCTAGAATCTGATCCATCGCCGTCTGAATTAGTAATTCCAGAAGAAGAAATCAGGCGGCAGTGGCTTCCGAAGCAAGAAGATATTGCTTTATCAAGACAAGTAGCAACTTTGAGTCTATTTAGCATAACTCAGAATGCAAGCAGCAGGGATTCCAGACATGCAGCGGCCAAGAAATTAAAAAGCTGGAACCCATTAACAAAATTTTGCCTTTTTTGTTGGATCTAGTCCATACAAACAATTTGTTGGCCCTTCACTCTAACATTAAGCTGGAAGTATCTTTTAATTTGTTCCCTGTAACTCCCTGATAGAGTAAGAGGAACTCAGAGGCCACCTGATAACACAAAAAACAAGTTAGAAAACTCAAAGCATTCCAATTTCTTCCAAATGCAGCCTACTGTGTTTCTTTGGGGCCAGATACTGCAGGTTGAAAGGTCAGCACAATCAAAATTGGCATGCAAATAAAGAGCCGTAGAAACATAGATAACTTGTGGACAATTGTGAGACCACAAATAAAGTTGATTTCTTTCGACAGATCAAGAGAGTGTGAATTTCCGTTTCTTTCCAGTTGGAAACCGTTGCAATTTCTATTATGGGTATCATATTAATTTATGAAACTCAACCCCAAGTCAAACCAAAGTTCTATAATTCATTCTTCAAAGTGCACTTTTCGATTTCTGATTTCCCTTGTTTGGGCTGACAAAGAAAATTGTGTTAAAAATTCGATTTTTTACAGCAAAAATCTAAAATTCATAAATATTTACTGGACAGAGCTGAAAAGACATGCCTGCAGGATAGAGAATTTCGAACAATAGAAAAACCTCTTACTTTCTCCCCATTTCAACAATCAGGGATTTTCATCATTCAAAAAGGACGGTTGTAGCACAAAATCGAAGCTTCGCTATTCGGAAAGAATATTTCAAATTTCAAACTTCATTGGAAGAATAACTTTAGCAAATTCTATTGAAAGTCAGCCTTGAGGTGGCATTTTTTTTTACTAAGGTTTTTGTGCAATTTTCTGAACGAACAAAAAAATAAAAGAGAAACAGATTGGCCAAAAAAAAAGATTACCAAAGTCAGATTCCAAATAAGCTGAAATTTGGTTGCAGAAGATTTGAATGGAATTGGACTGAGAGAGAGAGAGAGAGAGATGCTGCTTCTCTCACCTGCCTCAACAGGAAGAAGGAGAAGGAGCGAAGCAGGAAAAGTTCGAGTGTAAGCGTTGTAGACAAAAAACATGCCGACACGCAAGACACCTGAGATGAACAGCAGCCACCAAAACTTCCCTTCTTCATCCCTCAAATCAGGGTTGACCCACCTGATGCACATCATGTCTAAATCAATGTTGTCAGAACTGAACCAGCTAACAAACCCATTAAGCAACTGGTTCTGGTCCAACTTATTCAAGTGTTTCTAAGAAGCGGATGAACCGGCCTATTAGTAATCTATGTAACATTTATCGCGGATTGATAAGATAAGAGCTTAAAAAATTAATATACAAAAAGCAATGCAATAAGATATCGAAAAAAAAAAAAAAAAGCAATGCGATAATTGAGTTCATTTGGGAAGCAAGAAAATTGTGTGCTTAACTTCATATTGTTGATTATATCTATGCCAATATTGAATCCCATTGTTGTTTGAACTTAATCTTTGAAAATTTAAATACCTGCCAAAAAAATTGTATAATCCTAATTTTATGATTAAGCAAAATATTTTTGAGTCAGACTTACAAAATCATTAAACAAGACAAATGAAAATTGAAATAATTGAACAATGTGAGTACATAAGCTGTAGCATGTAATAGACATTGAGACAAATCAGATCCATTTACTAAAATGGAAGTACCCAAAAAGCCTCAGTAGTTCCTGCAATGAATCCAGTGCAACTCAACTGACTAGGGAGTACAGCCTACTTGTCAACACTCTACAGATAAGATCTTAAAATTTTGAGAGTTGAGCATCAGGAGGGTGGAAACTTCTGATTGTTTCTGTAACTCCATTTCCACAAGTCCACCAACTTCAATCTCTCTCTTCGGGACCATCAAAACAAACAAGGCAAAAATTGATAAAGCAAATCTCAACCCAACGGTTTAAACGATTCTAAATTTTTTTAAGAAAAAAATTCGATCGCCAATATCAGTAACACCAATAAAGAACCCAACTTAAACTACGCCATCGAATGCGAAACAATATCCAAAACAATGAGACAAGAAAGATGATATCCGATTCTTATTTACATTATGCCAAGCTGCAAACTGAAAAATCGAATGGCTGCTGGATAGACGAGTGGAAGAGATGATGGTGTTGGACGCCGGACACTGGTGCTGCCGGATGGAAGACTGGAAGAGTGTTGATGCCGGAAGAATTGAATGGTTGCTGCACGAAGGAGTGGAAGAGCGCTGAGGCGGCCAAACCGGCGATGGCGCTGTCGATCGGACGCTGCTGCCACCGGACGGAAGATTAGAAGAACGCTGGAAGGAAATCAGTGGAGATGGAACCGACAAAGGGGGGAAATGAGCGCGGAACCGAGGGATTTTATAGCTATCTGCTTTAGCAAACCGGCTTTACCAGCCGTCCATAAACCCGGGATTGTTCCGGTTCAGCCGGCTTCATTCCCTCAATCGGAAACCGGACATGATCTTTACACAGCAGAAGGCTCCGCAGTGAGCCTGCACAACCGACGCTGGAAAGCCGAGGTTGCGAGGCCCACCATGGGTGGCAATTCCGGGTGTAGAAGTAAGAAGGGGTTGGTTTCAACTTTTAACCTCAAACCGGCTAATTTAATTTGATTTATGGACGAATTGGATTACATATTAAAAAAAAAAAAAAAGAAGCTTACATAATCCTATTTGAACTGAAGTGGGCCAAGTGGGTTGCTTTGGGTTAGGTGGTTATCATCCCATCATTATTTCAGTTATTAATATAAAAATAGTCATACAAGATCAACCATGTTAACTATTAATTTTAAAATTGACACTTAAAATTGACACATAGAATTATATGATACAAAGGAATTAACTACACATCATTGATTTTAAATAAAATTACACAGTAATTATGCTATTATCGGTCTTAAATTGCAAGGTAGTCTCATAAAAAAGGATTAATTTTTACTATTTTAATTTAAATATTGTATATTTAATTTATAATCCAAACCAAACTAATTTATATGAGTTTAAATTAAGGTTAGGCTGAAGTATAAAAAATAGAGTTGAATATAAATTTGGGTTAATGTTTTCTAAATATGGTCATAGTTGAAAAAACCGTAACTTGAGTTAACCGTAACTTGAGTTAACCCAATCTGATATACACCTTTACTCACACTAAGTTCCTTAATTCTCATTGGTGTGCGGAAAGTATAGATTTTCATTTTAAAAAAGTCATAATGATAAGTCTATAATTTTTTAAAAAATTTATATAATCTAGCTACGTAAATTCTACAAATTACGACAAATTTTTTTTTTTTTTTTACAAAAACATGGATGCCTCTTGCGATTGATCACATGGTTGGATCCATGCAATTAATCATTCAGGATTAGCCCCCCTTTATTTTTAAAAATAAACGTATATCAGAATTACATTACTATATTTGGATGTTAGCACATGTTAGACTTACGCATCTGTTGGCAGTACAGGTGGGGAGAAACGTGGGAATTAGTAAATTAGAAAATGAAATATTTTTGAAAAATATGAAAATGATATGATATGGAAAAAAAATTAAAAATAGATTAATTGTGTAAGAAGATTATTAGAATATAGAAGTAAAAATGAAAAAATATAATAGTTAAGTAATTGAAGTGTCTAATTTTTTTGAAAATGTGGGAGAAGAATAGCTTTCTATCCACCAGTATTACTAAATGGTGCTCTAATTTATGCATTTTTTAGAAAATATCTATAGCTAAAATAAATTTCTAGGCTTTATATATTTGTCTATATATTTTTACAAATATACCTATATCTATCGCACAGTTAGCAAGTGCATGCTCAAGGTTGATAAAAAAAAAGTCAACTAATCCCACAATCTTTGCTTTAATATTTTGTAAGGACATCCTAAATGTGAGGGTGCGTCCGAATCCATCAGAATAACTGTTTACAAAAATTCCGGCGACAACATTGCCCTTTCTTATAGTCACACAATGCAAATTGGCCACGTACATTTTTACGCATTTATATTCGTATTATAATTTAATTCCAAATATACATAGGTTCAATTTATTCCAAGCATACGTACCGAGCTAGCTAATTAATAACATATATAACATATCATCTTTGAGGAGAATAGCGTGCATTCCTTAAATACTCTGTAATGTAGACCTCTTATCTTAGAGTGAAAATCCGGGCATATCAGGCGAAGGCCAGGCGAAGGTTTACCCAACTTTAATCATATTTTTAAAAAACTTCTTTTGTCAACTCTAGACGGTCAAAGGTTGACCCGATTCTTATTTAACCACAGGTGATTTGCAAATGCAGACCATCATTTCAGGTTGGTACAATATATATTGTTTTTTCTTGAATTTTTTTTATAAATATGTTAATCTGGTTGTATTTAGTATATAAACTAAGTTTCATCATTTTTAAATATGTATATATATTTATTTTGAATGATTAAATACGGGAGTATTAAGGCATTTTAAATTATTTAAAATGACTTAAATACTCCTGTATTTAAAAATTTTAAATAAATGTATACACATATCCAAAATGGTAAAACTTGGTTTATATATTAAATATAATGAGATTAATATGTTTATAAAAAAAATTTCAAAAAAATATATATTTGGGCGAGTCTGAAATGTTTGTCTCTCTTTACAAATATACCTACTTAGTTTATATATGATGTTATAATGTCGATACCGCACTGTCATGGATTGGGTATATTTGCAAAAGTTTGCAAACTATATGAGCATATTTACAATTTTAAAAAATAAGTGAGCATATTTAGTTTTTATATATATACCCTCATAATTTGCAAACGTCTGTAATATACTCATGTTGTGACGGTGCAATACAATGTCATAATTATGTAGGTATATTTGTAATTATGGTCAAACTATGTAAAAGTAATTTATAATTCTGAAATAATATAGATATGTTTGTGATTATGGTCAAATTATGTAGATATATTTATAAGTTACCCTTTTACAATAATGAGTCTCGAGTTAAACATTAAGTTAGTCTTAAGTCAGTTGTTCGTGTTGAAAATGCGGGTTTGAATATGACAGTCTTAAGATTTTATTTACATATTGAATATAACATTACATTTATATTAAATTTATAAGTTGAATGCTTTAATATATTACCAATTAATTGTTGAAGGTAAAACAACATTAATTTAAGCAAAATCTAATTAACGTAAATAATGTAATAAAATTTCATCAAAAAATAATGTAATAAATTTATTGAAATAATTAAGTTGACAAAGTATATCTCATTCAAAATTTCTTTTGCAACCTGAATCTGTAATTTAAGTTGAAATTTTGGATTTATATTGAAATTTTAGTAATTTAAATATGTATTAGTCTAAAATCTCATTGATATCAAATTTAAATATTAATTATCATAAGAAATAATTTTAAAATTAAATTAAATTTTAGTTAATTGTAAATAATATGAAAAGAAAAAGATAAAAACGTGCTTACCGCTTTTAAATAAATGAATATATGGAGCGGGTCTATTAGGGTGAGGACATAATTGACTCGTTTGGGATTATATTTTAACGTAGCTCAAAATTTAATTTCAACCCATTCGTATCCTGGGTTACTAAAATACAAGTCTAATCTGGTGAAAAATGTCATCAGTAGACCTTACCAAAGTTCACTCGTGTAATGCGTGGCTTAGTTATATACGTTTGGGCTGCCCGCGCGTCAATAGAAAATGAAAAGTGGGTCAGCTAATCTGATCAGTGATTTTCTCCCAATAATGACAACAGAAATAAGGAATAAATATAGAAAATAATAGGTAGAAAACTCTTACCTTCAGCTTCTTGCATTGTCGTGTTCATTGTATCTTAAAATATTCTGAACTTCTGATCATGCGTGGCTAGCCGCATTGCCGCAAAATTGTTTTTTTTTTTGTTTTTTTTTTTATATTTGTGGACTTTATCTATATTTTGAACGATGGCATATTAATGTGATACACACGATAGATAAAATGAAGAGGGTGTTCTTAAGTTTGTTAATATGTGTAAGATTTGTCTCAGCCTTCGTCAACCCAATAGAATATCAACCCAATAGAATATCAGTATTCTTAAATTTTAAGAAATGAATATTGATTTTAGTGATTGATTCAAAATTCAATACATTCATTGTATTTAACATTATTTATTTATTTAAAAGATAAAATTTCATCCAAATTAAATATGTACACTATTTATTTATTTAAAAGATAAAATTTCATCCAAATTAAATATGTACACGAGCCACATTTTCTTAAAAATAGAAAAATTCATGTGTAAATAAGAAATTATATGATTTAGACGTTAAAAGTACTACCTTAAAATTAATATCCAACATTAAACCATTTGTTATGCTAATGTTCCACATTGAAGGGCATCTTGTACTATGATACTAGATAAATGTTAGGATTTTCGTAATGATATAAATGATGATAAACATAATACATGAAGTGAATTTTTTTAATTAATTATCAAAATATTAAAGATTAAAAAAAATTACATAGAAGAAATATCAGAGATATAATCCTTGGGTCTACTTGAATTTAGTTTTACCAAAACCCAAATTTCCTATTTCTCCGTCCCAACCAAAAATGATTCGACCCCATGTACGCCTACACTATTCAGCAAGCTGGGTTCAGGCACCACCACTCCACGCAAGCCAAGCCCACTATGTAATCAGACCAGAACCAACAATCAGAGATTAACGCTCAAACGGCAAAATCGCAATAGAGATCAGGAAAGAAAATACAATACATGCTTCAAGAGGTCATAAACTGAAACAAAATGCATATCAATCAAGAAAGTTTACAATGCAATTCGTTTTCCTCTCAAAAAAGTGTAGATGAGAGTCCCTTCATATCTGCTACAACTACGCTGTAATCTGCCTCGAGTTTTTCTTGGTCTTCCGCAGATAGTTCACCCTTCGTGGGTTTTGGTAGCACCAGTACACAACAAGTAGGTCTCTTTGTAGCTCCTGCAGAAGCAAGATCCTGGAGGAGGGAAAGCCAAAAGACAATTTAGCAGAAAGGATAAGAGCCTGTATGGTATAGAATGCAGTTTACAGATCTTGATTTTTGAATTGGTCCTCCCACCCCAATCACATATGCACATGAAAGGAGACAACGCTCCAATGCCTAGATCAAACCCAGGACACATCAGGTGAAGTTAACAATGGATTTTTCATAAATCTCCAAATCAGGTGAAGTTAACCAGGGACTTTTCAAAAATGCCCACATAAGGTAGAGTTAAGTGGCAGTCTGGTTGACAGTATGGTGACTGTGCACAAAATAAGCATGTAGCTACATGGATTTGAAAGAAATCTCTAGCCGATCCATGTGCGGTCTTTTGGGATCATAAATCTGCCAGGGACTGATTATATTCAAGATTGATTATTCAGTATTTACAATTGAAGGTACCACAACATCATTATAAGTTGTGATACTGAATAAAAACTTATCAATTTCATGTGCCAACGAAGAAGAGCACCACCTTCATCATAAAACAGCGCTGCAGTTTGTTGATGTTTTAGCAAGTTTGAGAGTTCAGAACCAATACCAGTCACTGTAAGTAAAATGAACCACATTTATGACTTTCAGTCAAATAACATTGTTAAGGAACAATAAAACAATGAGAGATTATCTTATGGCTCAATATATGGAAGCCACCACTATGGCTAGTTGCAATTAAACAGAATTAGATGCGCAACTATCTAAAA
This sequence comes from Annona squamosa, assembly GCA_035584095.1. NCBI lineage: Eukaryota > Viridiplantae > Streptophyta > Magnoliopsida > Magnoliales > Annonaceae > Annona > Annona squamosa. Next base: position 1,662 of record JAXCLR010064665.1, on the reverse strand, counting down.
AATTCACTAGGCAGCAGGTATAGTCCAATTACAGAAATCATGCAAACCAGAAATTGGTGACTCAATTCTAGAAACTGTTCTCTATTTCTCCAAACCTCAGAGGCTCATCATGCTCAAAGACCTCTTTCCTTGAGAATAGCTAAAAAGAATGGCCAAATATATAGATATATCTGGGAAAAGATTGCATCTTACCTCCTTTGATGGTACATAAATATATGGGACATCAGCTTCCTCGCATAGGATGGGTATATGAGTGATCACATCAATGGGAGAAATGTTTCCAGGTATTACACACAATCTGCAGCCAACATGAAAGCACTAGCATTTAGCCAGACCCAACTACTGATTTGAAGCCCATATTCAAGCACTGCAAGCATAAGCCAAACATGGACAGCTTATCTTCGCACTATCCACTCATGTAAGACATCACCAGATCTCACCCTTTGTGACCACGCCGGATGCTCTTAACAACTTCCTTTACACCTCTCTTCAAACATTTAGTCTCTGAAGCTGAGAAACACCAGCCCAAAGTGAGGAAAACATGCGATCAGGATAAAAAAAAAAAAAAAGGCCATTGATTCAACCCCTAGATTAAATTAAACAAACCTATTGTCACGTATTTTTATTTTTAAGCTTTTGAATGACGCTCCACCATTATTAAAAATGATGACTTTATACCAAAGATGCTGATCATGTAAAACTGAGTTACTACTTGGTCAATTTACAACATGTTGCTTCCTATACTTAAAAAAACCTGAAGCATTTTCAACATTCCTCCGTATGCATATACTGATGATGCCACACTTCACTTTGATTGGAAATTTTTATATACTATATGTTTATTCTCAAATTTTAACGGTTTCATATATGCACTCAGTAGTTATTCTCAAATTTTAAAAGTCTCATATCCATTTTGATAGTTATACATACAAGATTCTAATAAAGGAAATATGTACATGTAAAAGAATATTGTAAATGGTTAAGTTTTTTCAATTTTTTTTAAAATATAAAAAGCAAAAGGCGGGTGTTTATGATCACCATCCTTCTATCAAAAGGTAAATATCATGGATAAATATTGAGAATATCTACAAACATAAACCGCTGCAGCGTACCAAGATCAATTACCATTGCGAGATCCTCTCCATTCAATCAGCCGTCCACGCTTTTATCAGATCAAACCAAGACGGCCCAACAAGCAAATGGCTTGAAATGTTCAAGTGTGGGAATTAATATTCAGCCAAAGAATGGATCGTATAACTAAAAAATCGTATCTTTTCCTTACGATTGCCGCCTGTGATTCCTCTAATAAGTAATAAGCAATTTAATGAATAATGCATTCAAAAAAGCGACTTTATGCCAGGGGAGATGGAATACCTCTTCTGACGAGCTTGTAAGTTCGCTGGCAGAGCTTCTTCCCAGCTAGGGGCTTTGCTATTGGTGCCAACGCCGACATCTTCTTCTTCTCCTTATGGGGTTTCTCCGTCTCGCTGTCGCTTCCCATCTCTCTCTTAATCACCCGAGACGATTTTTGCCGCGGAAACGAAAGGGTAAAATGTGAGGTCAAAACTTTTTAATTTAAAATTTTGGGTGTGTTTGGTTAGAGGTAAAACTTTTGATGAAAAGTTTTTGGAGTAGAAGTTGTCAAATCAATAAAAAGTGATG
>JAXCLR010064524.1:0-15178 GCA_035584095.1 Annona squamosa | reverse complement strand
TTTAAATTTTTAAGTAAGACTTGTATAGTTTTTAAATATAATGTAAATACAATTTCATTAAAACCAATTTCGATTCAATGAATTTGAACCGAAACTAGAACCAACACGAGCTTAAAAAATAGGATATCATATGCTTAGCACAAACTCAACCTAAAATAGGATAGGATAAGAGTTTTAGAGTACAAGGCAAGAGTGAGATCAATCCTGAACTAGAACTACTCAAACTAAGTTACACTCTTATTGCAAAGCTTAAGACTTATTTGGCCCCCATTTCCAACAAACTATTTGGCCGCATTGCTTCCTTCTTAAATTTTTGCAGTCAAAACTACACAAGACTACAACAACCCAGCTATTAATGTTGTTTCCTCAGCATCGGCAGATTTGACAGCATGCATTACACGTGGTTGGATACAACACATTTCGACTAGGCTAAACTAAAAAAAGTTCAACAGTAAGGGGGCGTTTGGTAACGAGCTTGTGTGGGAAATTGATGGAAATTGTGGAATTTTATTTTCTGATGTCAATAATTGATTTATCAATCACACTATTTTTATCATTTTTACTCCTGCATTTCAATCATTTGCTCTACCAATTACATATAACAAACTTATTTATTCCAACTATACTCTTATCATTTTCTATTAATTACACATTTTTCAAAATATTCTCTTTTCTTCCACAATCCTAAAATTTTACACATTAACAAACATCCCCTAGTAAGAGTGGTGGTGTGGCTTAGCTTTGGGCCTATTTGGCCCTTTGATTTTTAGATAAAAAAACAGAGGCACCATCCGCAGCTGCTTGTGAGATAGTTCCTCCCAGGAGTCTAAAACAGAAAAGCTAAGGAGCTGAACTGCCGCACCTCTTCCTCCTCAGGCAAGTGCTTGCCTTGATGTTTTAATGGCTGCCATCACCTCTAAGCCTTGCATGGGCCATGCTTGAACCTCTCATTTTTCACTAGAATGGGTTTTGCAACTTGGACTTAATTTAACATTCCCTTTTCCCACAGCAAATGAAGCTTGTCAGGGATATTATTGGAGGTAATTTAGCCTTCATTTAGCCAGGCGCTATGCTTAAGATTCTCCCCATTGGAACAAGTAGCTAAAAAGCAGTTTCAAATTATTTCCCCTAATAGTACTTTCGCAGAGTATTTGGCAGATGGAATTCCATGCTACAGAACTTCTCTATTTAAACAAATTTTTCAAAAGCATCAGCAAAGAGTTCTCCCCCATCACTGAGGGACTGAGTGTGTCACAGGTTTCAATTTTATTGCGTTCTTCGTTGCTGGAATTCAAGCTTACAGCACTCCAATGAATGCCTTGAATGGACAGCACTTAACAACACTTCCATTCATAAAGTCAAACCCAACACGTTTATCAGCCATGAAGCTTGGAAGCAACGAAAGACAGGGCTTGGGAAAAAAGTTTCTACCTTCCATTCTACTTTCTTTAACTCTGATAAATATCTTCAAAGTTGAATAAATGGTGATGATGCATGAGATATGCAAGCCTAACATCCAAGTCGACATGAGAAACAGATCACAGTCAACATAAAATTGACAATTATGTGTGACATCAGACATCAGGTCAGATGGAAGAAGTTTCCAACAAGGGGATTTCAAAGAACGGGTTGATGTCAATCTTACTGCTTTCCTGTATGGGGCCACAGCAGGTATATTTTAGATTCACAACTTTCTGCCCAAGCATAATGATTGCATATGGACATTCTTTATAATATGGCACAGCAACCATTGGCTCCTGCACTGAGAATGGGCGCATATTGACAAAGACCAATCAATTGCAAAAGGGAAGTGCGCATTCTGAAATAACCATCTCAAAATATATGACAATACCAAGCTTTAAATTTTAAGACTAATGTCAAGTGTGTTTGTATGGCGGGGAATACTGGCAGGACCAACACAAGGTGCATCAAGGCACATTGATGTCCTATTTCTCTGAACCATAGCAAAGACAGTGGCAATGGGAAACAAAGGCAACCGCCTACCTATTGCAGCTAGTGTGCAAGCTCACTAACCACCCTTCCCAGGCGTTTGTCATCTTTTATGCTCTGAACCCAGTTGGCATTGATCCGGACACGCTCGATGCTTTGCTTCAAAGTCCTAGCAAAACCAGGCTTCATCCGACTAGCAAAAAATTCCTCCACTTCATTAGCCTTCTCATCTGAAGAGAACTGAGAATATCGAAAAGGTATTAGTAAGAATAATGTCTTTTTATTATTCATGCAGCTACCATTCATAGTTTTGTGAACATCAAATATGGCCTATGGTTTTTTGCCCTGCAGGGAATTTTGTGCAGGAATAGAACAACCAGATTGACACGTTCCAAATATCAACTACAAAATGAAAAATATTTTTAAAAATTTGTGAGAAAGGGGATGAGTTAATTAACAAACCAGCGACACAATGGAACTAATGAAGCGAGTTAATAGAAATCCTGAGCCCCAAGTCTTAGAGATGTAATCCCAGTTATCCTGCATAGCACCCATGATGAATTGCTGTTAGGCCAAACAAATGTAACAGAAAATTTCTTGAACTCTATGGGATATGTGATGATAAAAAGATGAAAACAGGGGTGCCAGAATTCCATAGATCCCCAGGATGTGTGATGAGTAGAAAGTGCACATAGAATGCTTTTTCATATAAAATTTCCTCCATGTGGCTGTTATATAAGTAAAAATTGAGTTTTTCAACTAAAAATATCCACAGAAGTAGCTGCTTCAAACTGAATGCAAATCTCTACTATAATGAAGTAGAATCTGCCAATTTGCAATCTTGCAACCACTCATTGAGATGAGGGATTTGAAGTCAGAATGCAACAATCAATATCTCCAAGAAAAAATAGCTTTAGACCATGACAGAACCTCGGATGGCATTGTAGGATTTCTGTAGCTGATCTATTAATTTGAGAAGGGCATTGATTCTGGTTACATGATCCATTAATGTTTTGGAGTCGTAACGAGTGACTAATACCTTAAGCCATTTCCACGCAGTTTCACGGCCCTCCCAACTTATGCCTGCAAGCCCAAAAATTACATCCTGACTTCGAACCTGAAGCCATTGATGGCAGTACCTTTAGTGATGAATTTCAAGATGTCATAATGAGAGAATATGGATAAATAGGAAGAAAAAATGACATACCTCAGAGGACAAGAAAAAGTTCAGAGCTTCAAGGACGATGCTTGGTTCAGAACAAGATGCCAGGGAACCTACAAAATAATGATATTAGAAATTATCAAGCACATGAAACTGTGAACCAAGTAATTTATTTCGCACAAATAAACATTCACATACTTAGAATGCGCACTTTCTCCTGGCTTAGATCAGTCTCCTTATAAATTTTCAGAAGAGACTCGTATCCTGATTTATTTGATGTGTTTACAGTCTGCATAACAGCAACATACACTGCCTGCAAATAAATTTCCAAAAATTTTACATCCAGCACAAGCAATGGAGAAATATCGATACTGAATTGATGTATCAATTCAACCAACCTTTCTCATGTCTGCAGGGAGTAGTGACGTATCTCTATTGTCTATAAATGCGCTAAATCGTCTAACTGCTTCAGTTATGGTTGCTTCATGACCAAATAGAGCAAGTGCACTCAAGAGCTCCCCTCTCAACATTGCATCCAAGTGGCTCTCTCCAGAAATGGGTTCCCAACCGAGCTTCCTACATAAAATCCATTAGAAGCCATTTCAGAGACGGAAACAACAATGAAGGTTAAAAACAAAGTTAATGCCAAATGAATAGAGGAAAAAAAATAATGGAGATATTCGAAATTGTGCAAATTACCGTGGAATAAAACTAAGGGCAATTTGCATATATTCTCACATAGTTTCATCGACATTGCAGATATACCCACGTAGTTTCACGAATTGCATATTGCCTCTACATAGTTTCATCAAAATTGCGTATTGCTCCCACGCCGTTAACTACTGTTAATATCTACCGTTATATTTTCAAAAATAATGAAAATGCTCTCATCTTCATGGGGGTAATATGCAATTTTGGTTAAACTATGTGGGGGTGATATGCAATTCGTGAAACTACAGATGAGGGCATTCTCGTCATTTTTCAAAATATAATGGCAGATATTAACGATAGTTAATGGCATAGGGGTAATACGCAATTTTGGTGAAACTGTAGAAGTAATATGCAATTCATGAAACTATGTGGATATATCTGCAATTAGGGTCAAACTATGTAGGTATATATGCAAATTACCTAAAAACTAATAAGTCATACTATGAAATTTTGGGAAAAAGTAATTGAACATAGACTAAGACGGAAAATTAATTAATCTGAAAATCAATTTGATTATGCCGAGAAAATCAACCACTGAAGTTATTTTCTTGCTTAAACAACTATTTGAAAATATAGGGAGAAGAAAAAGAACTTATACATGATTTTTATTGATTTAGAAAAAGCATATGATTGAGTACCAAGAAAGTTAATATGATAAGTGATGAAAAAGAAAGGAATTAATGAATTAATAACAAATACATTGATATTATTAAAGATATATACGAGGGAGTTGTTACAAATGTGAGGACCATTAGTGGATATACTAATATTTTTCCAGTTAAAATATGTTGACATCAAGGTTTAGCTTTGAATTACTAAACATCTTCATGAAGAAATACCTTGGTATATATTATTTATAGATGACATTGTTCTAATAGATGAAACTAAAGAAGGACTAAATTCAAAATTGAATATGTAGGTAGATGCTTAGAATCTAATGGTTTTAGAATTAGTCTCACAAAAACTGAATATATGAAATGCAATTTTAATAATAATAAGAACCCGGATGAGAAACCAATTAAGATTTTAAATCAAGCAGTAATAAGAACTAATTATTTCCGGTACCTATGATCAATAGTTCAAGAGAACGGAGAAATTGAGAAAGATATAATACATAGAATTCAAGCAGGATGGAAGAAATGACGAAGTGCGTCAGGAATTTTATGTGACTGTTGAGTTTCAATCAAATTAAAAGGAAAATTTTATAACACTGCGATTAGACTTGCTGTGTTTTATGGGGCAAAATATTAGGCAATTAAAGAACAACATATACAAAAAATGAGTGTAACAGAAAAGAAAATGTCAAGGTGGATGAATGGTAAAACAAAAAAAGATAAAATTAGGAATGAAATAATTTGAGATAAACTAAAAATGAGACCAATTTGTGATAAAATGAGAGAAAATAGATTAAGATGGTTTAGTCATATTAAAAGGAGACCTAAAATAGCATCGGTTAGGAGGACAAAGTCTATCCAAGTAGAAGGTGGTAGGAGAATAAAAGGAAGATCCAAAAAAACATGGATGGAAGTAATTAAATAAGATTTAAAAATATTACAAATTACTAAAAATTTAGTCTTAAATCGCCAAGAATGGTGCAATAGAATCCATGCAGCTGACCTCACCTTGGTGGGAGATGACTTATGATGATGATGATGATGAAAACACAATGAAGGTATTAGCATTGTGAAGAAATATACAAGAACTGAACCAACAGAGGCCTGCAACACTGTCATGTAGATGTTTTCAGCATTAAAATGAACTAGAATAAATATGAAGATAATCATCTAAGCCTAATTACTCTCCTAGAAGGAAGATCAATTTTGGATATTCTTATGTTGCCACTCATTTAGACTGGAGCTTTTTATAATTTTATATTTGCACCATGCATGAAACAGAAAGTCAACAGTGCAGCAGATCAGGAGTGGGAGTTACAAATCATCATTTTGTTTATGTTAGGAGGTGACCTAGTAGGAGCAAAGGAAAATTTACTTGGAAGGTTTGTGATGAAAAGACAGCAGCATCTAGATACGATCATCAATATAATGACCTTGGGTGTAAGATTTCTCATTTCCGAATTTGCATCCCATATTCAGTGAATGATTCTGACACTTACCCTGCAGAAAACTGGAGAAGATTGATGAAGAACTGTTTGACATCATCTGATAATTCAGGAGCGGCATCAGCAGCCATTTTGGCAAGTTTGCAACATATCTGTGGATCAAATGAATCACCACACCACACCATCCATATTTTTATGCAAAGACCAGAAGAAAGTCGTAAATATTGATTGAAACTTTACACTGATCAAGTGTGACAAAACAGTATAATCGAGCTCCTTCTTATAAGAATTCATCAATGATAACAAAGAAGATAATGTCTGCTTGCATGCCATACACAAGGCATATGAATCATCCAAAACACCTGATATGAACATCATTTTATGCAAGTTAGCTTTATTATAAAAAGCAAAGATCAGGAAGATACTGTAAATATAACTGATTACCGAATCTATCTGTAGCAGACAGACAGCCAGCCTCTATTGCATATATAAGTCTGCCAGCCAATTCCCCATCATACTTCACGCGATAAAAACCTGTTTGGTCTACATTAATCTTAAACCAAGAATTTTCCAGGTGCTGGCCAAATTCTGATATCTCTAGCCTGTCAGATTTAGTTTGCAAAAGAAAATTCTTGCAAGTATCATATGAACTGCAACATAATGTGATGGGGACAATCCATTGCCCATCCCCAACAAGTCCACTTGACAAAAAATGAGTCTGCAATTAATAAAATTAATCAGATTGGATGCACAATGCATGAAGCGAAAAGCAAAATGCTGTTGAGAGGAAAAAAATGTTGCCAATAACCAAATAAAGAATTATGCATTGCCTTTGGTGCAATTGTTCAACTCGAATGAGATCCATCTGAATATTCAATAAGAGGTCCATAGTAGATTAATCCATCCTCCAAAAAAAAGGGGACTGTTTAGGCTTGTGCATTATGTCGATTCATCTTTTGAGGCCTCATAATGAATTTATGAGAATAATCCTAATTTTTTTTTCTCACTCAAGTGAATGAAATGACCTTATACATTGTTTAATGCTTGACTCTATCATCTGAAAAAAGTTTTCAATCTTATTGGTACATTTTGGCCACAAAACAATGAAAGTGCAAGTGACTACAAATTACTGAAAATGATACGAGGATGTGCCTTTCAGTAAAATATATTTGACTGTAAGTGTACTTTTCATTCTTTTTGATAAACTAAATTTGGTAGGATTAAAATGCTTCAAATCATAAACAATTTGCCCTGTCTAAAGCTCCAAAGCCAAACTCTGTTATTGCTTCCCTTTCCCAAGGGGTGCACAAAACTGTGGATGTGAGCTTGCTATCAGAGGAAAAAGGCATAGACTATTGCAATGATTTCATCCACCCCTAGAAGAAGATCAATGGTCCGAGAAGAATCGCCGCTGTTTAGAAATCAGAAGAATAGCTTCAAACAAGAACCTTCGACATAATCAACATGTGCAGACAGATCGTGGAATTGATTGCCAGTAAACAACGTGGTGCGATCATAATATGCCACATAACTTCTGAAAAACTGAATTTGTCAGAAGTTCTTGTGTTGCCTTTGCTTAAAAAAAAATGAGGGAATTTTAGAATTTTTTTTAATAGAAAACCTCTATGATACAAATTCCCTTCTTTTTGGCTGTAGGAGAAAAGCACTGAATTTCAGTTTCTCCCCAACCATAGAAAATTAACATTTGCAGTAAGGAGAAAAACCACCTTTCTTAGCCAAATGAACCTTAAGACAAAATTTCTGTTCTTAACAAAAAGGTGCCTTTGAACATTGTCAGAACACAGGGCCAAACATACTTGAGGACTAATTTGATTACTACTGAAGGCTTAGATAGAGGTAGTTTTTCAAATTACCAAGATAACAAATCTCAGGAGTAAAGATGACCTCATTGATGGAACTACTAGATATTAATGTAATGCCATTACATTCCTTTCATAGACTTTTCAGAAGCAAATTTTAAAAAATGTTTAAACGAATATTACACGTCAGTTCTCCCTTCTGAATGCATCAAACACAATCAATCTTATGCCCAATTACAACTATCTTACTTACGCAACAAGTCCAATTAAATAAACAATGAAAAATAAAAAATATATTGATCCACACAGAATCACGTATATGTTGTTTTACTTTTTTATTTGGGTAACCTCAACAATATCTGCTTGCATTTTAATCTCTATAATAACTCCACATGCTACCTCTATGAAATATGATATCAAGCCAACACATAATATCCAATATGAAACAATGGTCTTGATATAAAAAAGATGAAAAGGAGAGTGACAACATTGCAATCCCTAATACATACAAAAGCAAATATGCATGTATTACATCCATAAACTAGGCTGAACTTTAACATTAGTAAGTTAGCCCTCTTATAAGTTAAATACATGAAATCTCATGATTAAATGATGTTGGCATAAAGAAAACTGAATGTTGAAGTTCCAGCTTCCACAGATAGATTAGAGGCAGTTGGCAAAAGAAATTAAAAATCTGGCCATCTAATTGTGTATAATTAAATGTAAAATTTTCCTCCAATAAGGGATCAGGAGTTTTTTCTTATACGGTTTCTGTGATAAAGGGTAGCCTTTATACAATAATAAAAGTTCTCGCCGTGTGACCTGGAGATCACAAGTTCGAGTCATGGAAACCACCTCTTGCTTTGCAAAGTATGGTTGTGTGATATGACCCTCCTCCAGACCCCATGACCCTTTCTGGGGACCCCATGACCCTTTCTGGGAACCCCATGCATAGCGGGAGCTTAATGCACTGAGCTTTTTTTATTGTTTTAACTCATACCCCCCTCCCTATATTTCCTGATATTGCATTTCAGGATGGTAGTCAAATCTGTTTTATAGTGTTAACTCATACCTACCCCCCGGTCCCTACATTTTCTGCTATCACGTTTCAGGACATTAGTCCAATCAGTTTTATAGTTTTAGCTCATACCAAGTGATTAAACTAAGCTATGCCGAATTTTATCAGCACCAAACCATTAATTTGACCAAACAACTATCTAATTCGGCTCAAACCAAGACCATCTGCATTTTTTAATGTAAAAATTTAACCAGTCTGAACAGTTTAGACGGTTCGACCAAAGTTCTCTCGATTCGTTTGATTTTATGCATTCACAACAGATGGGGGCCAGACCAAACCAGCTAGTTTAGTCCACTTTTCATAGCATTGGTTTCACCTAAGAAGCTAGCTTACAAAGGAAGAAGATACCAAGTTCCCAGAACAATATGCAAGTGAGACATGAGATATCCAACATCAATTAGTTCTCATGACCAGTGTTCTCCATGTCAGTAAAATTGACAATAATATCGCTGATGATATCTTTTCTTTGAAAGCCAACAATAAAATGACAGGCTTAAAAAGGAAATTTATACCTTCATATTTTACCAATAATATATTACAATATTATCAATAATACTGTACTTTTATCGATTTCAACTAGTTTTTATTGAAAATTTTGCACTTTTGCCAATAAAATCTTTTTAATATATAACTGATCTGCTCCCAAAATTAAAATTTCCTACTCTATCTATGCATATCCAGTAATCAAAATTCAGAATCCCACGTGCATTAAATTTTAAACATGAACTGAATTTTGGTTTCGGATTGAACTAGAACCCAACTTCCAGTTAAATATTAAAGTAAACCACTTCAACTTAACAGCGTTATAGGCCACCTATTCAATTTATGATTCATTATCCTATTTAAATTACAAATGTTAAAATATTTAATAAATATATAAAATACAGTAAATTCAGCCTGAGATATGGCTTTTTAAGATCTTATTTCTAATTAAAAATTTTTAAACAAAAATAATATTTTAGGAAAAAACTTTCTATGAAAATGCCAAGATCATTAGTGGCAAAAGATAAATTTATTGTGGATCTACTTTACCAGATATTTTCTTTTTTGAATTTATTATAATTATGAATTTTTATGACAATTAAAAGAAATAATTTTCTATTTTTTAATTTTAGTTTTATTTTTTCTTATTTTACCGATAAATTTATCAGATGAAACTGATATTATCTCCAACAAGTACGATTTTATCATTTTTTTCAAGCCACTGATAAATCAGATTTTATTGATATGACAAACACTGCTCAACACATCAGTTTACCTCTTTCTAACAAAGTTCTTCCCCTTTTTCTGTTCATAAGAGCAATTTTCTTTTACATCAATTTGTGATAGGACATCCTGTTCCACATCAATAGCTTTTGAAAACATTCCATGTGGTTAAACATCTTCTTGCCAAGTCAACTTCCTAAAAAAATACATGTAATGGCCTAGGTTAGCTCTAGTACCAAGCATATTTCGTGAACTGTCCCAAACAGCTTCGACAAAAGAATATATAGCAGTTATGCTAAGTTCCCTATTTCCTTGCCATCATTATGCATGTACATTTGTAATTTAATATCTGCGAACATTAGCAACTGCATTGTACTAAAGTATGCCTCCCCCAAAATCTTAATTTATTTTAATTGACAGGTGGGCACATGTTATTGACTTCACTGTATGAAAGCATTAATGAAGCCAATAAGAGTGAATACCAATGATATGAAAGTTCTTTTGCAGCAAATTGCTTAGATACCTACCAACAGCTAGTTTTCTCTGCCTTTAAAAAAAGGCGTCTCGAAACAGAAGGGTACCTTCCACATGAAACCCAATGAGGCAAGAGCTAACTGAGTTTTGAGGTTCCCTTGTTGGCAAAACTAAGGGTCCTCACATTGACCCATTAGCATAAGTGGTCCCTTGGATATTTGAATAACCTTATCAATTCTATTTACTGTTTATAATAGTTTCATCAATGAACTTATCACCTTTTTCCTTCTCCCATTATATTTCTTTCTTGCTTTTTTGAGCCACCTCAAGCATATGTTGCAGACAGTAATATACAGATATGTTCTTTCATCATGTTGCTTGACTTACAAAAAGGGAGGCAAAGGTATTTATTTTCCATTTTTCATCTTTTCCCACCTTAGAAGAAGAGGGTGCCCAACTTAGAGTATATCACTTCTTTCCTTAAGAGAAAACTTGAAATTAGCATTTTCAGATGGCTTTTTAAGCAGCCAATAAAGAAATGAGAACAGTTGGAATTCCTATTACAGACAGCTTGTTTATATTGACTGGCTTCTAGAAGCATCTAAAATTATGTGCAATTCATTAACAATAAGAAGTTACACTACAGGCATATGATGGGGGTGAATATAAGTAAGGGTTGAAAGGTAACCAGAAACAGGTAAAAACATGACATGTCAATCTCTGCTCTTGCATAGACATTATCATTATATGAATCAAATGCAACTCCATGAAAATTTTTAAACCAACCTGATCAAACTCCAAGTAGTTGCCTTTGACTCTTACATCAACAACTGGATATCCTTTTTGCTTTGTCCAAGAATTCATTAGCATGGTCACTGGTTGATGAGATTCTTCCTCAAGAACAGCCCATAGATCTTCAGTTTTGGCATTTGAGCAAGCATATTTTGATATATATGATGCCAATGCCCTCTATTAAGATGAAATATATGTCAGGAATAGCGAAAAAGGTCACTAAGCATCAAAAGAAAAACAGAAAAGATAAAATAAGTAATATGAACATGCCTTATCAACATTTTGATTCATGGAAATATATATCAAACATTTAAATGCAAAAGCTTCAAGAAGGAAGGACAATTACGTTGCATTACCACATGAGGATTTTATTGTAGCAAGTCCAGAATTTTATCGAATTAGTTATTGATTGTAAGCAAATGAGGCAATTATATGTTCAATAGCATTATATCATGTTTTATATCATAATTCATGCATATATGAGTTCATTTAACATAACTAATAGGACAATATGCTTGGTCAGGGTCAGGATAACCAATGTGCACGATAGGGAACGTAGGACAGTAAACAGGACCTCGAAGTTAAAGCATGCATTTTATACCACTACAATATATTTGAAGATAACCCATTGCTTGTCAGACAGGATCCAATTACATTTTCCCCCTAGTAAGAACAAATTTTTCCACCACTAGACTTTGGTACTAAAGCAGGTACATTTACATTGACTGGTACAACATCAACAATCATTTTCATCATCCCTAGAAGTTATTGGCAAAGCATATAACCATCACCCCCATCTTGAAGAAAAAGTAACCAATGAAACAATTCAACAAATTTGCATTTCTTTGTATATTCTTCTTAAATATTTTTAAATAAATCAATAGCAAATATGGGAAGTATAATATACAGAAGGTCTCAAACCTCAAAGCATTCAGCACCAAGATAGCTCTGCAACATCCGAATTAGTGAGGCTCCTTTCTTGTAGCTTATTGCATCAAAAATTTCATCAATCTCATGAGCATGGTCTATCTCCACCTGAAATATAAACACCATAATTAAAAGAAAAGGACCAGCTAAAGGCAATGCCAGAACAAAAAGCAGCAACATGCATGCAAAAAGATTGGAGTTCATTACAGGGTAGAAGAAAAAAAGGACAATCCAGATCAGTATTTTTAAGAGTTAATAATGATATTCAGCTTAAACAATAAATACAGACAAAGAAATCAGGAAAAAAGTGCAATGAATATTAGCACAATGAAAAAAGGAACAGTCACTACCCATATTGACCGGAATTCATCTCAGCTAATGTACAGGTCATATTAGTGCTCCTCTATTGAAAATAAAAGCGTATACTCGTATTTTGTGGCAAGATCTTTCTCAGAAGAACAACTGTGGGGACAACCTGGTGCCCGATGAGTAGAAAAAAGGATCCTCTCAATGGGATTAGAAGTGAAGAAATGGGAGAGTTGTCTTTCAAATTCTGAATTAGAAGAAGGAAATCAATTTAATTTCCTAAAAGAACCATCATTAAATGAGACTCAAAAGTCAATCGATCATCAGCATCAAGGAAAATGAAAGTTTAGAACTTCGAAACAGACTGTATCAGTGAGATAATAGATAAAAGCAACTAATACATTTTACCTCAATAGGATGTGATTCTGCAAGACCATCAAGCCTAAGGCCTTCTGTTGTTTGGTCAAGAAATTGAGTCCAAATTTTCCATTCAGGAAACAGGCAATCGGTTGCCAAATAGCTCACCTTGAATGCAAAAATTGACAAAATGAGCTGAAAGATTATCCAAATGTTAATCAAGCACTAAGTCAAGATTAACTAATAAGGCATACCCATGTAGCAAACCCCTCATTAAGCCACAAATGTGTCCACCACTCCATTGTAACAAGATTCCCAAACCACTGATGTGCCAGTTCATGTGCAACAACAATTGCAACCTGAAATTAAGATATCCATAATGAACAATCTTGTCAGATCTATGTATAAGAACAGGAAACATATGGTGTATCTCAGAAAAATTTATCACATGCCCCCATGAAGTTAAGATTAAGTTTCAATCAACATTGTTAACCACTTGAATTTCAAAGAACTTCGAAAGTTTGTTTGGCTGGTGAAAAATGTACAGTTAAATGGAAATGGAAGGGTAAATGATGCCAGCAAGATATCTTGATGTCAAATATAATGTAAATAAAGATAAAATAAATGAGAGATAAAGATGGAAAATATTTATAATCATAATCATCATCATAAATTGTTGCCCACCTACTTGGAGTCAATTACATGGATCTTGCTGATATTCTTTACAAAAATGAATGATGCTGTCCCGTATCTCTATATCTTTATATCTTTCTTAGTTATCTCAAACCATCTTTTTGGGGCCTTCCTCTTGTTCTCCCGCATTTTCTATTTGAATAAATTCAGTTCTCCTCATCGGTGTCGTTTCAAGCGTCCATTTAACTCATCCAAACCACCTTTGTCTACTTTCCCTTATTTTTTACTTATTGGTTTCACCTTTAGTTTGTATCAGAATATTCATTTCTAATTTTATCTTTTCTTGTTGTGGAAATTTGTATATAGGTGTCTCAAATTTGACAAATTGCACCTTTGACCCTCAAATTTCATATTACAGCAAATGACTTCAATTTTAAGAAATATGCAATCTTGGTCCTTCCAATTACATGAAGCATTAAAATCGTTAACTTTTCGACATAAAACGAACAAAACAAACTTTTCATATTTTTAATAAATATTTTGAATACTCTGCTTAAAATTTAAGTATTTTCTAGCAAGAAATTCTATTAAAAAATTGGCCTTAAAAATTCAAACAGTAAAATCTACCTAAATGTTCAGATAAATTTATTAACAAGCTGTAAAATATTGAAAAATAATAATAATAATTTAAGTTGAATGGTCAAAATCTGCGTAGGACACCTTTTGCGGTAAGAGTAGACTTTTTGACCAACTGGACCAAATAAGTAATAATAGACCTTGACCAATTATTATTTAAATATGCGACGAGTTATATTTATATTTTTGAATGTTATTTCAGTAAGCAGTGTAGCTCGGTTGGCATACAAGTTGTCCAAGTGATTTTAGAGGTCTAGGGTTCGGGTAGGGGGTTGCGTGGCATGTGGGCCCCACAGGATAAGATAAGATAAATATCACAGTGGATAAGATGAGATTAGAATTGGAATTTAAGTTGAAGTGATTTATCTTTTATTCATTTCCCAAAATTTAAGAAAACCTATAAGAACCCTTTTATAAAAGGCGGTTTGAGGAGTTGGTAGATGGAGGTATCCATAAGAAAGGTTTGGGAGATAAAATTGTGGAAGGAGATAAAGCTACGTAAGGCAAGTGGGATTTTATTGAAAATTACTTTTAGTTCAATGTTATGATTATTTGTATATAACTGCTATATATAAAGCATGCATATTATATATTATAATTTTTAGACTATGCTTGACATATTTAAATTTTATAATCCTAAATTTTTAGGATATAAAATTTTGCAAATAAATATTTTTAATTTTATGCTTGAAATTATATATATTGAGATTTTAGAATTTTATTATGCATTTTATTTTTATAAATGCATTAATAGGCAATAAATATATGGATATTGAAATTATATACTAATGATGTGGGTTAATTATATGTATAATATGATCTGCGTAAAATCAAATTATATATAAGCCAATTTCCACTTTCGTCTATGTCCAGGAAAATAACTTCATCCATAAAAGAATTTCGACGGGTTGAGAATTGCTGGAACGGAAGAAATTACGTCAGAGAGGAATTTTCGTCCAATGCATGTGCTCCTCTTTTTTGCAACGAAAATTTTTTGTTGCTTTTGACATTTTTAATACATTTAATAATTTTGACGCTTCTGATGTCCAAGTATTTTTAGAAATTGA
>JAXCLR010064479.1:0-15184 GCA_035584095.1 Annona squamosa | reverse complement strand
TTAATTTACCGAAGAATTTTTTAAGAACTCAATTCACCCCTCCCCTCTTGGGTTTTGCCATTAACTCGGGACCAACATTTAGGACATGGGATTTTGCATACAGTATTTATCTCTTCAAACATAGATTTTGAAAGCACTTTTTGAACAAGACTTCTAGGCTCTAAATTATAGGGCCAAATAGAGCCTTAGAGATTAAAATAAACAATCTCATAATTAACGATGCATTCAAATAATAAACAATATGAATTGTTCCTGCTGCAAATCTTCCATAATAGATGGGTGTGAATCCTCAAGGTCAACCACAACAACACCCTCTTGAGGATTTTTCGTGAATTCAAGAAGTTGGCTCTTGCCTATCAACTTGTACGTGGTCTGTAAAACTAAATAATTCACATGTTACAATTTTATAGCCGATTGTAAAATTTCAACTCTCTAATGAGATCCTTGATTCTCTTGACTCCCGCATTTATTTTGTTGGAAATCATGTGATGCGTAAGCGTACCTGAATCTATATGTATAGAATTCCACCTATAGACCGTGTAGAGTGCAATGTCTTCTCCTTCAGCACTTCTCTCTGTAATACTAGCAGTAGATGGAAACTACTTGTGTCATATACATATGAGAGAAGGACCCAGACTCCTCTATATATAGAGTCATTCTCATCATGACTCTTAGTAGAAGTACAATACCACATGGATAAAATTGTATACGTATCTAGTATACGCTAAGCTACCATTAGCTTAAATTGAAAGACTTATAATTTAATTAGGAAACCTTTAATGTAGGTTAATTCTAACATTCTCCCACTTGGCCTAATTAAAATAAAAATATAAAAAAGAAAAAAAAATTACACTCAAAAGACAATACTTGGATTTTAAATTTGAAAAATTATCGGATCAGTGCGCTCCTTCAAAAAATATGCCCAGTTATTATAAACGCAATCCTACTTTAATACTTATGTTAAGAAAATTTAGTAATATGGATCATAGCGATTATACGGAATATGTAACATACTTCTTTCCATGTACCACAATATTAACAAACTTACTTAACTAAATTCCAAATGGTAGATTTACAATTATGTGATTTTAATAATGTCCCGCATTAATATCAAATAGATAAAATTTTATGTTTCCAATCACATATTAATTGTCAACAAAATACCATAATAAAACAAAAGAAAATAATCATCCAATACGAGATCTCAAAATATATCGATTATATCAATAATTATCTCACATAATAAGACTCATATTTCTTGTATGTCTAAAGAAAATCTTAGGCACTAGGGTCGTAGTCATGAGATCAACAATCATGTCAGTAGTACTAATAAAATTAATCGATATCAGATGATCATTAATCCTTTCTTATACTGACATAAACTTAGCATCAATATGCTTGTTAGCACCAGTAATTCTTTTATAATTGGAGAAACTAATCATTGATGAATTGTCACAATTCATTATTAGAGGCCTAGAGATAGAATCCATAATTTTAAGCTCTGGGATAAATTTCCTCAACCATAGTGTATGTGAGGATGTTTCATGACAGCCAACGAATTTAGCTTCCATGATAAAGTCAACTACATGATTTTGCCTATCACTCTTCCACGAAACTGCTCCACTAGCTAGTGAGAAAACATAGCTCAATGTGGATTTTGTACTGTCTGTGCAACCAGCATAATCTGAATTTGTATAACCGATCACTTCTAATTGATTAATTTTTGCATATGTGAGCTTATAATCTTTAGTTTCTTAAAAATATCACATTACTTTGTTTACTGTTTTTCAATGTTCCATTCCTAGATTGTTTTGATATCTTTTAAGTAATCCCATTGTATAACTGAGGTCAGAAGTTATATAAACTTAGGCATACATTATACTCCCAAGAGCAAAAGCATATGGGATGGACCTCATTTCCTTTTTCTCAATCTAGTTTGTGGACACTGATGCAAACCATATTTTTGACCTTTAAAAATTGATATTTCACACGATTAGCAGTTGGATATTTCGATTTTTTAAAAATATTTATTGATATAAGCCCTTTGTAATAACCTAAAAGTCTTTTAGGCATATTCTGATAGACTTAAATTTCTATGACACATGATACCTCACCCATATCTTTTATATCAAAATATTCAGAAAAAAAACTTTTAGTGTTATGTAAAAGACTTAAATCATTAGCAAAATATCATCTATATATAGAATAAAAAATAAAAATTTACTCCCACTCAACTTCAAATATATATATTAGTTACCAATATTTTTTGTAAATCTAAAGGAAGTGATAACTTTGTTGAATTTTAAATACCATTTTTGGAAAGTTTGTTTAAGCCTATATATAGATTTTTTTAATTTGAATACTAATGCATTCTTTTCTTCTATTTTAAATCCTTCAGGTTATATTATGTACATCTCTTCTTCTAAATTTCCATTGAAGAATGTCGACTTTATATCAATTTGGTATAACTCTAAGTTAAAGTAAGCCACTAGTGTATAATGATTCTGAATGAGTCTTTTCTGGAGACTGGTGAAAAGGCCTTCTTAAAATCAATGTTTTCTATTTGAGTGAATCTTTTTGCAACAAGTCTAGATTTATACCTTTCTACATTATCCTTAGGGTCCTATACGTTTTGAATATTTATTTACAACCAACAGGTTTGCCCATTTTAAGCAACGTAACAAGATCTCAAACTTTGTTTTAATGCGTGGATTCCATTTCATCTTTCATAGAATTGATCCATAATTCAGACTTTTCACTATTAATGGCTTCTTTAAATATCAATGAATCATTTTTAATACAAGGATCATCAATACACTCTTTTAAATATATAATGTAGTCATCTGAAATAGTAAGTCTCCTAATTCTATGAGACATTCTTAGTTCATTAATATATTTTACATTATCGTCTTGATGAATGTCATTTGGAATTAAGATCGGTTCATTGCACAACAATTTCTGGTTGTTGATCTGTCATATTACGATCAACGATCTTAGTTCTTGCATCCATTAGTAATGATCCAGAGAAAAGATCTTTGATCTCCTTAAATTTTACATTTTGTGGAATTTTTGTCATTCTTAATTAACCGAGTTGTTCTGGTCTCAATGATCCTAGTATTATGAGATGGACTGTAAAATCTTTATCCTTTAGACCATTCTAGATACCAATTAAAGAAACAACTAATAGTCCTTGGGTTTAATTTCTTTTCTAGTGAGTTGAGTATCATTGCTTTTGTTTGACAACCCCAAATATGCATATGTCTCAAATTGGATTTCTTGCCTAAACAGCTTTATTGGGAACTCTATTGAGGATATACATAACAATTTTCAAGCCTTCACTCCATAAGAATAAGGGCAAGGATGAGCTACTAATCATACTTCTCACCATATCCATGAGAGTACGATTTTTCCTTTCAGCAACACCATTTTGTTAGAAAGTTCCTGACATCGTATATTGAGGTTCAATACCATTTTTCTAGAAATTTAGTAAATGAATCAGGGATTTGATTTAATTAACCGTGTTTACCATAATATTCACCATCCCTGTTAGATCTCACAACTTTAATTTTCCTATTCAATTTCTTTTCTACTAACTATTTGAATACTTTAAAAGCATTCAAAGAATCAGACTTTTCATGCGATAGAAAAATAAAATCATAATGTGAAAAATCATTAATAAATATGATAAAGTACTTTTCACTCTAATACATGATGAGAATGGGCTACAAATATCATTGTGGATCAATTCTAAAAGTCCGTTGCTTCTCGTGGCATTTTTTTTATTTTTGTTTGTTTTCCTTTAATACAATCAATGCATATGCTAAAATTAGTATAATCTGGAGTAGATAATCTCCCATCTTTTACTAATCTTAATATGACTTAATCTTTTATGCCACAAGATGAAGGAATTTTCATTAATCATACCACGTTTAATACTAACACATATATGTAAGGTAGATAAAAATTAATAAATGAGCAATCTATACTTATTTGATATAAACTATTAAGTAATGTTCTAGTTCCAACTAAAATAGAATATTTAAACAAAGAAAACTTTGAGTTTGCAAACTAAAAAAATAACACATTACATCGAGTTTTGGCAACGAAATTAAATTTCTAAAAATAGATGAAACATAGAAAACATCGTGCAGTTCCAAAAAATGTCCTGTGTCAAGGAGAAGCCTGTAATTTCTTACTGCTTTAATTTTAAACTTGGTCAGATTACCCATTAAGATTGATAACTCATGTGGTTTTGGGTTGCGGGTTGAATGAAATGCCTGCAAAGAGTTCGAAACATGAATAGCAGTACCAAAATCAATACACCATAAATTAGAGGATACTTTTGTGAAATTGGTTTCAAGACAAACATGTACATAATTGTTACCTTTCTTTTTGAACCAATTCTTCCGCTTAAGAAAATCTTTCTTAAAATGTTCTTTTTTTACAAAGATGACATTTTTTAATAGATTTTTTTTCAATCCATCCTCTAAGACTTTCTTTAATGGAAATTTGTTCTTCACATTTTCTTTCTTCGACTTATATTGCTTAGGAGTCTATATGAAATTGATAGTCATTGATCCATCTTGCTTTAATCTCTCTTCCTCTTGTACACACATAGATATTAATCCATTTAAAGTCTATTTCTCTTTTGTGTGTTATAGGAGATCTTAAATTATAAAAACGAGATGAAAGAGAGTTTAAGACAAATATAATTATAAAAGAGTTAGAGATTTTTATCTTCAGTTCATTAAGTTTCCCAGCTATATTTGTCATTTTCATTATGTGCTTTAACAATCCACAAATGCCATCATATTTCATTGAGATCAATCTGTTAGTGAACATTCTAGTCAATGGTTTATCAGACCCACTAAATTTTTCCTTAATTGAATCGAGATAAGTTTTAGTACTTTCATCTTCAGAGTCAGAAATAGTATTCATAATATTCCTTTCAATTATACTCTTTATAATCATAAGAGATAATTTGTAAGAATGTTACCATTTATCAAATTAAAATTTTTAACTATCAATACTTTTAGACGTTGGGTCATTAGGTTTTGCAACACAAAGGGCTAAATCCAAATCCAAATATCCTAAGTTAATAATTAGTTGCTCATGCCAATCAGAGTAATTTGATCCATTCAGTGTCAGGATATTAGACAAATGAAATTGAGGAACAGGAGCCGTAGCTGTAATAAAAAAATGATTAAGCTCACGTCACCATTATGATTCAAATAAACTATTATATAATAATTCCATTAACAATAATTAATCATAGCTAAATTTCAAAAATTAATCACACAAGTAATAATGCATGATTATATTCATAATACTATGATAAACAATAATATTCAATAATTAATTATGAACACACAAAGTCAAGGATATCCCCACCATTGGGTTGAAAATTTCCCGTGTTTATATACTTCTAATTAATTATTAATAAAATATTAAATTACAGCCACCTTCGAGTAAAATTATAATATAATATTCTTTAATAATTAATTTTCCTGATAAGAGAAAAGTCATATTATGCTCTCTTTGTTTAATAAATTTGATTAATTAAACATCTTATATCTTTTAGGGCAATAAAAGACATAAAAATGAATAATATTTATTAAACATAAATTGTATAATGATGATGAGTTGCAATTTCTATTATGAGAAAAAATAAACAATAATATTCTCTCCATTATTTAATAATTTTGAAAATTATATATTTTAGGCCCTTTGGAGCAACCAGAAATATATATATTCACTATTATTAATATAAATTGCTTAAATTAAATAAAAATAACAAATCATAAATAAATTTCTTACTAGGGGGCTGTTTGGATTGCATGAAAACTCAACCCTTTTGCTAAAACTTTTTACGCAAGGGATTTATGGGCAAAAACTCGTCAATTCAAGCTTATCCTGCTAGCGACAGAGGCTGAACATCCCGTACGTTTGCAGCAACACGTCAATCCTTGGGTTCGGTAATGGAGGAGAAAAAGGGCGCGACAAGGAGGGAACGCTAGTCGTGCATTGTCCTAACGCCGCCTGTGGGACCAGTGGCCTCTCCTGACTCCAGCAGCAGTCCATGCTCATTCATCCATCACCTACCCCACGTCGTCTTCTTCCGGCAAGAGTCACTACTATGCGTGCACGTCGGTGTCTGAGACGATTGACTCGAGCAGGTGATTCAGCGCAAAATTGACGGCAAAAAAAAACAATAGTTTTCAATTGGAACCCTCCATCAGCTCGCCGGCTAAAACATCACACCGTCTATCGGCCGCAACAGCCCGACAAGTAAGTGAATCTGCCCTCCTTGCTCTCATTCATATGGATCACATTATATGCAGAAGACAATCTTTAAAGAGAAGGTCTGCCCTCTCAATGTTCGATGATATGGCTAATCTATTTTGGTGTTGCAAACTTTATAAATAAGATAGGTCTGAGAATGAGAAAATTTTGTGATTGCCCACACTGTTAGCATGAAACTGTTGCATCAAAATCTCACATTCATCATACTTGTATTATTAAACATTGTGGTTTCATCGGCTAGTAGAATAGCAAATAAAACAAACCAACAAGATACATAGCAGTCTCGATATAGTTTGCGGGAGAGGATAACAACAACTATATAATTTAAGTTCCCTTGTAATCTTTGGTTAATGAATTAATTATTCATTCTAAAATTAAGCTAACGATGTCAATGTGGCTGGCCAGGCCATCAACTGTTCAAATCTAACATATCCAGCCATCCCCATTCGTGCAAGTTTGATATGAATGGAACCAAGATAATACTCTACAGAAATTTAGCAATGTCTCACAAAATAAAGAACTATTTAAGAGATCCAGGTTGATCATGCCTTACATTTGTGTGATTGTTATAGAGATGTACCAAAATTAAAGTATGAATGACACATTTTTGGTGTTTAACAAAGAGTATGCATGTCTTATACTGGCCACTAATTTGATTTGAATACTCGGCCTTCCTTCCTGCCAAACTTCAAGTTCAGAGAGTCTAGTAGAACTCAGTAATAGCAAGCCATACAAAAATCAGCAAGTCTAGTTGAACTTGATTGAACTATCTAAGTTCAACTTTCAATGAGAATTTGAAGATTGCAGAACGATATTTTTTGGTCCAAATTATAAACAGGGAACATGACCTCTATTGGTATGGACAACAAGCCTGCCCACAGATTCAATCAAGTTCTAATTACAAGCAGGAACCTAACTAAAAACAAACTCACGTTGTTCATATTGTTCCTTGCAGATGTTCCTAAGAGATCTGCCCTATCTATTGCAAGAAATGCACCAACAGTTGTCACAATGAGCACCTTTAGAACAGGCACCGATGAAGCAACAAAAAGTTCTTTAAGCTCCATTCTCAGATTCCTTTGAAACCCTCAAAATCTTTCTCCTAACCTCTTTGGAAAATAGAAATAAAAACTAAAAATACTCCATATATATCTCTTTGCATTTGAAAATCCACAATGTTATTCAAGAAAAGAAATACAAAATTAGTGAGATTAAGTTGAACTAAAGGACAGAAAGTGTAATCAAAATTGAAACAACAAGTCCAAAATATGAAAAATAAATCCTTCAAGGTGAATACAATGTAACAATCAAGCCACCGTAAACTAAGATGCTTCAAGGTATAAAGTTAAATTCCCAACGACTAGTAAGTGCGAGTTGGATTGGCAAGTCCTTTTGGAGCCTAGATCCTAGACCAAGACTAAAATATAAACGTGTGGGTATTAAGGACTACTAAAGGCATCTTCAACCCTGAATGGATAATCCGAGATGCACACACTTCTCTTATCTAAAAATCGTGCTTTACTCAAAAATTTGAAAACAAGAATACAAAAAGTGGAGATTGTTGACTTTGCAAATGATAGAAAATGCCTAGATGGTGTGGATGATGTCAGTGATGTCACTTTCAACATGAAGGAATGTTGATGGTTCCAGGAAGAAACAGTAACTGGTATAATTGATTAAAGATTCTTTATGTGTAGAATTCAGTTTTCAGTTGACATTTAGATATGCCTTACTATCATGGGTAGTGTCCTTCCATAATTCCTTATTCATAGTCCTTTTCCCACATTCCTCTATTTTTCTATTTTCAACATAATCTTATGAATGAATATGAATTCTCTGTTAATAGTTTATTACAATTCCATGTAACTCTAAGCTGGTGTACCACATGGTCTTGTGTTACCCTTTATTCCACTATACATCGCAAAGAACTACAGTGTTGTAGGTGCAGTTGGTTGTTTTGGCCTTCACAGGTTTACTTGAATTTCTGGAATGCTTCAAAAAATAAAACTTCCAAACTGAATTTTTGCATTTAGGAAATTTAGGAAACAGAGAACGACCATGACAGTTGAGAGCAGTTTCTAAACTTCTATGCATAATGTTTCTTAAATCTATTAAGCATAAGCACAAGCTGAGGAAGACATTTAATCCAAGATTAGAAAGTTGATAAGCTAGCCCTCTGTTAGCTCAAGTAGTTGTTGAATGAATCCACTTAACATTATCGAAAGACCATAAGATGCATAAACCTAGGAAATGTCTACTTGCAGACACAGAAAGAAGCTAAGATATTATTTGATACTTCATGAATAAAATCATATGTTCATTAGAGCCACTCTTTCCAATCATTAAATAGTTTCTCAGCAACTAACATCATTTAGAAGTAGATTTGAGATAGTTAAGAGCACTAAACTCAGATAAAGATCAAAATCATTGCTGTAGATATCTTTCACCAGACTTTAATTATGGACTGTTTTAGGTGTAAAGTTGGATGTCAACCTGGCTATCCATATTTTCTGAAGACATCATCTTAATTTTGTTGGTTGAATACTAGACCAAACTGAAATAATTATTTGACCAAGACAATCTTGTGGTCCCTGTTTACATAGCAGGACGATGAAGCCCGAGCATGCATGATTTTCTTAGTGATAACCCTCAAGTTCTTAAGCTTCCAATTTTTTGACAGGTTCCAACTCTTAAATTGTTGCTTGCAATCTCTCCTCCTTTACTCCAATGTTTAACTCTGTCCTTCAGATTTCTAGGTTGATGCTTGCTATCTTCTTACTGATTAGTTTTCGTTCTTCCCTTGCTGCTTCTCGGTCATCTTGTATCTGCTGGACTGTCGCTGATAGATTGTTGACTATTGATCTTGCCTTTTCTTCAGCATCATTTGCAGAATCCAACTTGGATCTTCCTCTGAGTAGTTTGGAATTTAGGTTCTTAACTTTGGAGTTTGTCTTCTTTTGTACATTTCTCAAGCGAGCTGACTCATCCGTGACATGTCTCATCTCATTGCATAACACATCCATTGAAGCTATGAACTTGAAACCTTCTCCTCTAATAGACTCCAATTCCCTTTTTGCATCATTCAATTCTTTTCTAGCTGATTCTAAAAATTCCTCTTCCATTTTCTTATCAATCTTGTCCACGCAATTTGGAGAATTCCACTTGTGTTTTTCATACTTTTGTTCCATAGCCTTAACAAAATTTAGTTCATTTTGCAAGACCTCTACATCTGAAGCAGTGCTTTCAAGCATAGCTTCATGTTCCTTAGACTGGTCGATTTCATGAAGAATATCCTCCATCCTCTCCTGAATTTCCTCCATTGTTGCTAAAAAACTAGTTGCCTTAGCCTGTCTTTGAGCTTCAATACTTTCCAACTCTTTAATGGCTTCCATTCTAGCCAGCTCAACGAGAACCTCCTCTTCATTTATTTCCTCTATCTCATTCTTGATCACCTCAACAGAGTTTAAAAAGGATCTTGCTTTTGCAATATACTATTTAGCTTGCTTTTCAGCTTGCACTTTTGCTTCTTTAACATTTGCAATATTCAGCTTCAGTTGGCTTAATTCCTGTTTTATAATTTTCATTTCCTTCATCACTTCCTTGAACTGCATTTTTGTCGTTTCCTTAGCAACATTAATTGCGTGGTCATCATGGTTGAAAACCTTATCCATGTTAGGCAAGATTGAAAACCTCTTTTCCTTTTAATCACAATATATATATATACATATATTCTTGACTATAACCTTTATAGTTTTGATGAAAGTAGCTGTTTAACCTATTTTGTTTTATTCCTGAATGATGGTGCCTTCTGCTATGCTTGCAAATTTTCAAAAATAGAACCTTCGGATCTTATCCATGTTAGACAATTTTGTAAAGTCTCTTTTACTTCCATTCGTATAACATGCAAAATTAAACAACCGTATCTTTATTTGCAGTATTGCTCATATTATTTGATTAATAATAATAAATTTTTTATAATAGTAGTTGATGGTTAGTGAAATATTTAAAAATGACTTAAATACTCCTATATTTAAAAATCCACCCTAAATATATATATATATATATATATGAACATCCAAAAATAGTAAAACTTGATTTATATATTCAACATAACTAGATTAACATGTTTTAAGGTAAAATTTTTTCATACACACTTACACACCATAGGTATTGACATGTCTTCGTCTCATAGGCTAGAACAGTGATCAACGATGTCCACGCCTCCAACATATGCTAATACATAGGAAGATGAAATCAGATCCAACGTTGTTTTAGAAATTATGCAAAGACATAGGGCATGCATTGTATTATGCTTGGCCACGTTAATAGCCCAAGAGGAGGAGGATGTAATTGATCTAACGTTCACAAATCACGACTTATCAATCTAATGAGAGTTATTCATATATTTTATGGTCCGAGGGGGAGATAGGAGAAGCATATCACAAGTCCGAATGTCCACTTATGCATTCAACCAACTATGAGATCTTATGAAAACCAAAGGCTTGTTACAATCAACCAAATACTTAACAATGGATGAGCAGATGGCTATGTTTTTGTACACATTGTCATATAATGTACGGAATAGGTCTACTGGTATGTACTTCTGTAAATATGGTGAGATGATACATTGTCATTTCTATAGGTGTCTTCGAGCAGTTCTTGGACTACATGAGGATTGTATCTCCAGCCCTGATAATGGAACTCATCCTAAGATAACCTCCGACCTGATACTATCACCTTATTTTCATGTATGTCTCGTTAATTAAATTCCTGTTCTCAAATCTAAAGGCTTTAACAACTCCACATGTATTTGGTAAGGGTGTATTGGAGCAATCGATGGTACTCACATTCCTGTCCTACCTCCCTATGATAATGCACTAGCTTTTAGAAACCGTCATGGCAATCCTAGCCAAAATGTTATGGCTTCCTGTGACTTTAATATGAAGCTCACATACATTTTAGCTGGTTGGGAAGGCAGTGCACATGACGTAAAAGTCCTCCAAGTTTCACTTGATTAGCCTGCCAACCGTTTTACAATACCTCCTCCCTTAGAAATCTTCATCTAATTTTCATTATATAGCACACATGTTACTTGATATTGCGTAGACAATTTTCTTAGGTTGGTACTACTTGGTTGATGCTTGTTATGCCCATGTCCCTAATTTCATGGCACCATATAAAGGTATTTAGTACCATATGAGTAACTACGGCCATGGTAGGACACCAAATAATACCAAAAAATTGTTCAATTTTCGTCATGCACGCTTTCGTACAACCATTGAGAGACTTTTCACAATATGGAAGAAGAAGTTCCCAATACTTCAAGTTTCAACTACGTATCCGTATAGGGTTCAAGTGCAAATTGTAATCGCAAGTGCAGTTCTTCATAATGACATTACCATGGTGGATGGCCAAGAACTTCCACTGTTTATAGAAGACGAACCACTTGTATCTACGGATGACATCATAAACATTAAAGATGAAGAAGAGGAGCAACAAATATTGATTAGGGAGGTGTCTATAGCAGCTCGGAATGCTTGGAAGAAAAAACGGGATGAGATAACGGCTAATATGTGGGCATATATGTAAACTTTCATTACCTTAAATGTGTATTCAGCCATCCTTTAGTGTGGACTATTGTTTCTATGTTAACATTTTGGCTCAACTGCAATACTACTACAGTTATTTCCTATGAATATGTTTTGTAAATTGCTATATTTGTCTTTTAAGTCTCTATACATTGTCTATTTTTTTTATCACAAGTAGTGTTCTATATTTTAAAGTTGATTTGCATAGGTGAGACTTATGGATCACATTTTCAATGTATTTATTGATGATCACCAACCTGCTGATGAGAGTGCTTCCCAAAATATGTCTGGTCCATCCTCATTGAGGAGGAGACATCAATGGACAAAGCTGCAGGACAGGAAATTAGTGAAAATATTACTTCATAATCTGCACAGTCAGACCATTGAAGTGAATAAGATAAAGGATGTCGTGTACCAATTAATTGCACAGGAGTTGTCCAATGTATTCTATGTTAGTATCACGCCCCAGAACGTGAGGAACAGAGTGTAGTCACTGCGTAAAAAATATTAAATGTATCGTATCCTTAACAACAAGACTAGGATGGGGTGGACACATGATGAAAACAGGTTTGACGATCCCCTAGAGGTTTGGATTGTGCTAATTCAGGTATAATGCAACATTGCTCTCTGTTTGCGCTCCTGCTAAATGTCTTATTACTTTGATTGTTTGGATAATCTATTTTTAGACACGTTAACTCTTTTCATGGTTCATGACTATATGCAGCAAAACAAAAAGTTCAAAAGTCTACAGAAGCCTCAATATCTAAGCTACGATGACCTACATGAGCTATTTGAGGGGTACCGTGCGACAGGTGCATATATGGGTACTTTTGAAGTCCTTCCTCAAAGTGAGCCCTTTCATGAACAAGATGACAGATCGGAAGATGATATTAGTTTGGAGACGTTGCTAATATAGATACCTGATATTAGATCTTCAAGTTAATCAAATAGATGACAGTTATCGGGGACTCCTATAGGTGATGTATCTATTAATTCGTTAGGGCAAAGAGGGCAATCCTCGGTGTGGAGAAGAAGGCAATCACAAATCTCGCATCTTCAAACCGAAATGGAGGATGTCCTTATGCAACCTGCAGTAGTTACCGAAAAGGAGTGGATGCAAGATTATTATTATATTTTTTCCTCATTGAAATCGATGTCTATCTTAGGTCATTAACTTGGGTAGGCAATGTGTTATTTTGATAAATATCCACACGCGGCAATCCAATTTGTATGTGCCAACGAAGAAGGGCGAAGGGACTATTTGAACTACATTTTCTCTTCTACTTGAGTTTATTGTTGCCCTTGTGTTATTTGTATTGATTATCATATTAGGACTTGAACATTTACGTAGCAGACCATCTCTTTCTTCTGTTGTTGCTATTGGACCTTGTGATGTACTTTTTATGTATGAATTATGTTAAACTATTTTATCATTGATATTGGTAGTTATAGACTTAAATTTGTTTCAAAGTATTCGATACTTTTTATGAGTTCGCTTATGAACTCTACAATGATTGTCCGTGTTGACATATTTTCAGGTGAGATGGTGCGTTCATATGTAGTTTTCTTTGGTCACGTGCCTGCAATGTACTAATCATGCCCGGAAACACTTGCCCAAGTTAATGGATTCAAAGGAGCTTATTATCAAGCTTTCAACAGTACAGAAAAAGCCGAAGTTGCATGGAGGAATTGTAATAGAAGGGGTAAAACAGAAAAAGATGTGGCCATAAATATATGTGAATGCCCTAAATGTTTTAGTAACTCAGACAAAGTAGTGATTAATCTATTTGATTGCTAGGCATGTGGCAAATTACCACGTATAAAAACTTCTAAGTAGAGTAATAGATATAAGACTTCCACTTTGTATATATATTAGAGAGTGAACACTAATTTCAGTATGTTGTTCCCTATGAGACTTAATGAATACCACAAATATAGTTTTTTATTAGTAGTAATGGACTTATGTACCTACATTGAGATCCATTTGATTGGATGGTTACCGTTAAAATTCCATAATTTATTAACGTATTGTACTATTAGTGTAAGCCGTTAGTTGTTGTTACTATTCATGAGATATTTACAACATAGGAGGGTATAAAATTAAAATAAACCGGTTTGTATGAACATAATTAATAATAAAAATAATTAGAATATAAAACTAAAAAAATATAATAATAAGATGATTAATAAAATATCTAAAATGCCGTGCACTTACGGTTTCCACCCCGAAGGGCGGTTGTTGCACGTTTCGGCTTCCTCTTTCGAACAGACAGAGCAGGGCAAGTTAAGCAGGGTAAAAGTTCTAAAGAATTATGGTATTTAGAGAATTTCAGAGAATTAATATGAAATTATAGAAGTAAAAGTAAAAAAATAGATGCGTAATTAAAATAAGCCAATTTGTATGAACATAATTAATAAGAAAAATAATTAGAATGTAAAACTTAAAAATATAATAATAAGATAATTAATAAAATATCTGAAAAGTCGTGCACTTATGGTTTCCACCCCAAAGGGCAATTGTTGCGCATTCTGGCTTCCTCTTTCGAATAGACAGAGTGGGCCACATTTAGCAGGGTAAAAGTTTTGAAGAAATTATGGTGTTTAATGAGAATAAAAAATAAAATATTTTAAAAATTTCAGAGAATTAATATGAAATTATAGAAGTAGAAGTAAAAAAATAGATTTTTCATTAAAATAAACCAATTTGTACGAACATAATTAATAAGAAAAATAATTAGAATGTAAAACTTACAAAATATAATAATAAGATGATTAAAAAAATATCGCTGCATTCGTGCACTTACAGTTTCCACCCCGAAGAGTGATTGTTGCGCGTTCCGACTTCCTCTTTCGAACGGACAGAACGACGCATGTTAAGTAGGTAAAAGTTCTAAAGAATTATGGTGTTTAGTGAGAATGAAATTTTTAAAAATTTTGGAGAATTAATATGAAATTATAGAAGTAGAAGTCAAAAAATAGATTTGTAATTAAAATAAACCGATTTGTACGAACGTAATTAATAAGAAAAATAATTAGAATATAAAACTTAAAAATATAATAACAAGATGATTAATAAAATATTGTTGCATCCGTGCACTTACGGTTTCCACCTCGAAGGGCGATTATTGCACGTTTCGGCTTCCTCTTTCGACAGACAGGGCGGGGCATGTTAAGCAGGATCAAAGTTCTAAAGAATTATGGTGTTTAGTGGGAATAAAAAATAAAATATTTTAAAATTTTCAGAGAATTAATATGAAATTATAGAAGTAGAAGTAAAAAAATAGATTTGTAAT
>JAXCLR010064468.1:0-15185 GCA_035584095.1 Annona squamosa | reverse complement strand
TTAATAGAATGTTATAATAATTTATGAAATCATTTATCTAAGTACTAAGAATACTTTATTGGTTGTGGGAGCTGTGGTCTCCCGTTTAGTTGTTGGAAGCTGTGTCTTCTTGGTTATTTGGTGGAGCAGTGTCTTCAAATTTGTAAGAATGTCTCAAAAAGCCTTCAATGTAATATGGGTTGAGATGTATGTACATTCCAATAAAAAAAAAGAATACTTTAGATATTGCAAATGTTGAATTAACAATTTTATTAAATGGAGTTCATGAAAATGTTTAATTGATATTAAACTTGGTTTCCTAATTAAATAAATAATTTTAAATATATTAAGCAAAGTGAATCTCACACAACGGCCAAGATGGTTGCCAACACTAAAGTCCGATGAACTCATTTCCATGGAATCGATTACATGGAATCCAGATTCGTATTCAGGTGGCTTTTTTACACACGTGAATAAAAATGCTAGTTCTAGTCTATCTTGGGCAAAATTACTTCCATCAACATTTGAATGATTAGGTAATTGACACTGAGTGTATGTGAGAGATTCATGGTTCGAAACTAAACTGAAACATTAGCTTCCATCTAAACTATAAAAAAAATAGAGAAAAATACTTCTGTATTACTAGCATTTGTTATGCCATTACAATTATTAGGCACAAATTTCCTGCTGCAATTATTCATGCTTTTTGTAGTGTGTAATTGGTGTTATTCCGTTACAATTATTTGGCAAAACTGAAAAATTTCGGTTGCAATTATTCAAAATTTTTTGTTGTGTATCACTGAAGTTTTCAACATTGCTGCCCCATTTTATATTATTATATTGAAATGTAATCCGTTAATTTTTGTTTAAAATATTTTCAATTATGATACCAAAAATAATTGTAATCAAGATTTTTGGTGGCTCTTGCTGGCTTAAAAGTATTTATAATAAAATATGAAAATACTTAGATCCAATCATAGATTTATTGGAAAATTATAATAATTTATATGATCATTTTTCTATTTCTTAAAAATGTTTTAAGTTGTATAAATGTTGAATTAATAATTTGAACAAGAAATATAAATCGAATAATTAAATTACTTTGATTTTATATTTTTATCACTATTATCAAATGGGCCACACACACGAACTAAAAGAAGGCCATAAACAAATATTTAAGAAGAAACTTTTTGTCCCAATGGAACAAATAATTTTAAATGCAATGGAATTGGATTTTCATTTAGGATTCCTTGCTCTTCCTACCTACATAATTCCGATGTTTATATGAAATTGTAAGTATGTCTTTTTGTTAGAGTTTCATCAACAACAATTATTTTTCAGAAAATGATGAAAACATCCTTTCAGTAATAAATTGATTATTAATGTAATCATTTTTAATATTAAAATATTTATTTATATTTATTATTATTTTTATAATTTCAATGAAAATAATAATGATAAATAAAAAATGTATTACATTACATAATAATATATTTTTACCATTTATTAAAAATTCGATTGACATCTATAACATATTAACAGAAGGGACATGCTTGTAATTTCATGTAAATATTACAAGATATTTTGTAGTTTTATGATACCAAAGATATGCTTGTAATTTTCCACAAACTATATAAGTTTGGATTTAAAATCATCCTTAATTTAATAATCAAAACAAGATAAAAGTCAGTCGCAGTTAATACTTCAATGATGCTAGTTATATAAAGTATTCCCTTATTCATGTATTTGTTATTTGTAACAATTATTATTACAATTCCAATAAAAATAGTTATTGCAAATAACATATTTTATTATAGTAGATGCTAATAGATACATTACCTTCATTCCATAATGTAGTTATTCACTAGAATAATACACAATTTTATGTCAAAACCAAAGACAATGAAGCAAGATATGAAACAACAAATGGACAGAGCCAAGGTTAAGTATCAAGGCTAATGAGAGAGAGGGTAAGCAACACAAGTGATTTACATGAAAAGAAGGGTCCATTTATGATCCAAGGCCATTAGTAAAAAATGTAAGATTACAACTTGTCCCCTTAACTAATGGGAGAAGTGGCTAGAGCAATAGAAAAAGTCAAAAGGGTAAAAAAGTGAAAGAAATAAAGATGATTGAAAGTTGAGGATGGGAGTGCCATGGAGCTCAAGGAAAATTTGAAAATTATCCCCTTTTATCACTAAGCATAAGTTTTGATATATATGGGAGGGCAAGGGTGATGACTTCTCCATCTTACCTGTGATTTGACAGAAATACGTTATGGGATCCTATATGATGATGATTGATAGGCATATACTAGATATCAAAACCTTGCATAAGGCAATTTACTAAATTGTTTATTAGTTTGCATGCTTTGACATTCTGGAAGAAGGAATAATTTATTGAGATAGGTGTGATAGATGACGTGCTCTCCTTCTGCCTTGTGGCAAAAGAGTGATTATTTTTGGCTCTTTTGGGTTTGATTCTAATTCATGGTTTTGAGAAATAAGTGCTTAATTATTTTCAAGTCATTTTGTTTATCCACCTTATAAATATTTAGATTGTGGTGAAAAATATTTAATTCTTATAATTGAGTTCGAAAGAAATATCATAGAAGAATTTTGCATTGTGTTCTACCCTAATTTTACATATTCGAAGAGAAAATTCTTAACTAAAATTGGCGAATATTAAAATTCATTGATACTAATATTCTTTTATTAAAATAATGAGATGCGAACAGGGTTTTTCAATGAATTTGCAAGCGCATGGGAGAAACCATGTTTAATAAAAGATACAAACAAGAAAAGAGTACAGTCACCATGCATCATTATTCAAATGGATGAGTACCTATCGCCATGCATATGACTCAATTGTATATTAATCGTGAGACATTGCTAACCAAAATAGGCATAATACATGTTGCAGTGCATTGTGACTCAAAAACTAACGTACATGTTACCACACACCATGAATCAAGTGAGTTCACGTTTAGCTCGTTGATTAGCGATAATTCAATTTAGGATTAGTAAGGGGCCTGTTGGCTACACTAATGATCCTATACAGTGAGTTAAGGAATTTCATGCATAATGACATAACTCTTGGAGATATGCAATAGGCAAGCATATTTTGCATATAGTCTCTAGTGATATATACCAAGGCAATGCATTTCACATATGACTTCCGAAGATACATAGCAAGGCAATGCACTCACATACAACTTTCAGAGATGCACAGCAAGGCGATATATTTCACACATGACTTCTAGAGGTACATTGCAAGCGACACACTTTGTATATAATTTCTATAGTACACAGTGGGACAACACATTTTACATACAACCTTTGAAAATTTTTGGGTGGCTTATCAGAGCATCTGAGTTTAATCATGGCTTTTGTGATAAGTCTTCGGTCAATCAAATTATTTAAAAGATGGAGCTAAAATAGGAAGCTTGGAATATATTGAGCTAACTAAATGACTCTTGAGCAAAATAACGCCACATGGTTTTTAAGTTTGAGCCATGTAAGAATTATGCATGCATAGATTATGATAGACCTAGCACGAGCTTAGTCCTGGCTAAGCAAGAGAGTTTGTTATAACTTCTCAATGCGTAGTAATTTTACCCTTATTGGATTGACAAATCCATAGGTTATGTTACAAATGAATAAGTCATGCAAATCTTGCATTTTTCAAGATGAAGGCAAAATACCTGCATAGAATTAGCTATAATAACCTCTTGTCAAAGCGAGCATAGGATTTAATATGTAGATACACCATGATTCAATTTCTTAGGTTATGAAAACCAAGTGAAGGTTATCAAGTATGATCTAACAACATGATGACATTATGATTTTCTTCGACCATACAAAGGACTTACTGGGCAAAGAAACAACTCAAGTCAAGGAATATGATAGCTTAAGTCTGACAACATAACTATTAGAGTCATCTCAAGTTGTGACACATGTTGGGGCAATATGATGACTCAAATTTCTCATCATAACAACCTAACTCAAATAGCATGGCAACTAAGAATGACAAAAGAGAGACTTAGGTTGGGTAGTATGACAATAAAAGTTGGATGATACAATGATTGGAGTTGTCCCAAGTTGAGATTCATGTCGAGCAGCATCATGACTTAAAGTTGACAACATAATAACTAGTCAAGGATGACATGATGATGAGAAATTGGCAGCATAATAGTGTAAGAAAATCAAACTAAAAGAAAGAGGGAAAAGATAATCTACATAAGATATAAAAGAAGAGAACTTAGTCCCTTGCTTCAGATTATCCAAGCCACAAGGAGATCATCCACAAGGGTTAAGTCTCTTTTATATACCATGACTTCTAAAGAAAGAAGACAAATGAACTTGGATTTGGATCTCGAAGCTAAGGGATGAGAATAGAAAAAAGGTAGAGTGAGAAGGAAGAGCTGGAAAGAAGCCTTGGAAACCATGAAGAGTGAGAGAGAGCACTCCTATTTTTAGGGTTAAGTAGGTACGCGACTAACCATGGTTAATTGCGTTACCTAGGTAAAATGGCTAACTCTAGTTAATCACTTTACTAAGCTGCAAGAATCTTTGTATTTTTGATTTTTATTGAAACATTGTGATGATCTCAATCTATCCAAACTATTGATTGCCTTCATAGAGTGTCCATGCTAGATCATAATCCTTTAATGATCTAACATTTTGGTCCTTTTGGACAACTGGGGCTAGCCATGCATATGGGTATAAAGTAAGTAATGGTTCTTTACATAACTTAGGATTAACATTTTTGCCTCTTAGGTTTTCTAGTTAAGGGTTACTCTTAGTATGGTCAAGGCCTTGACCTTCATTTTTATTGCATCGCTTGTCTCTTATTAAGTTAATCTAACCATTTGAATTAACACTATAAAAAAGTAGGAATTAATACTTGGCATTTAGTTTTCTATAAGTAATGCAAACTTTCCACCTTGTAACAAACCTCGCAGATATCGCTTATCCTTGTTTATTATTGTGAGACCAACTTTTTTAGATACTAATTGAGTTAGACTCACCCACTTGGTATTTGAGATTGGGTAAATGATACCTACATCAAGTGATTTGATCACTTCCTTTTTAACCACTTCTTTCATAATGGGTTTAACCTTCTTTGCATTTCTTTATTAGGTTTAGCATTTTCCTCCAAGTAAATGTGATACATGCAAATAGGTGGACCAATTCCATTAAAATCCATTATCGACCAACTTATGGCACCTTTATGAGATCTAAAGACATTAACAAGTTGTTCATCTTGATTTAGGGTGAGATTGAAAGCTATTATCACTAGCAATGTTTGATTAAGACCCAAAAAATGTATATTCAAGAGAGTTTGGTAGAGATTTTAGCTTCAGCTGGGAAGGAGCTTCAATAGTAGGGAGGATAGAATGAGATAATAATGTTGATAAAGGTTCAACATTATTCCAAAGATTAAAATATGAGGACAATCATTTAAAGCATCCACATCTTTGTGGAACCATATTCAGAGTTTAAAGTGGAGCTTAGCAAATTATCAATAATATTTATTGTCAAACAATCTTAATCATGATTTAGGTATTTAAAATCTTTAAAAATATTAACTCTAAATTATTTTTACCTCTAAACGAAATATCTGTCATACCAGTTTCATAATTAATATTAGCTTTTGATATGAAAAACTCTATTTGATCATTTTTGACATAAGAAATCCTTTTTAATTGTGGGTCGCATCAATATACCCTCATTTGAGGGCTAAAGTCCATGATGACTTACTTTAGTTCTCCACTCTAGTAACGTTGGCCACATGGTTGCCATATTTTTCTCTTAGGATGACTCCACTCAACTATTAATAATTTTGATCTAGCCTTTAGGGGCCTTCTTGGAGTCAAATGCATGATCCCCATGTCCATTGCTAGGCTCTAATACTATTGATACAAAAAACTCAAGCTGATTTTTCTAACATCAAAATTCTTTTAAAGTTAATATTTTAATCATGGGTCACATCAGCTTTTGCTATACAAGTAATAGATGCAAGGAATCAATGCCCTAAGATGATTGGTGCATGGTTTATTTATGAGGTTGGTGCCATGTCAAGAATAAGAATGTCTATTGAAAAGTAGCAATCTTTAATTTTTACTATGACAACCTCAATATGTCCTCATGAGGTCTTAACTAATATATATGCAAGCTGTAGAATGATTGAAGTGGGTTTTAATTTTCCAACATTAAATTTTTCATAAATAGATGTTTGTAAAACATTACACTAGCTCCTTAATTTAGAAGTGTCCTATTAAAAGTTATACCACCTATATCACAACAAATGAGTAGGCATCATGATCTTTTAACTTTTAAGAGAGTTGGTCTAGGGTTATTGCATTATCATCTACTGAGAGTATAATCTTTTAGGAAATAAAATGGGGTTCTCTTTTAGGTGCAGAGTTTTTTCAAAAATTTTATGTAAGCTGAGACATATTGAATAACGTCAATGAGAGGGATGTTAATGTGAATTTGTTTGAGCAATTTCATCATGCCTTCATTTTTCACTTTCTCTTCTCTACTAGTGGGCTTAACATTTAAAACGCTTGAAAAGGGAATTATGGGGTGATATTTACTAAGATCCTCATAAGCTATTTTTTTCCCTTTATCTCTTCTCCTAACTTAATTTCAACTAACTC
Source organism: Annona squamosa (assembly GCA_035584095.1). NCBI lineage: Eukaryota > Viridiplantae > Streptophyta > Magnoliopsida > Magnoliales > Annonaceae > Annona > Annona squamosa. Next base: position 8,542 of record JAXCLR010064468.1, on the reverse strand, counting down.
TTCATTATTCTCTATAATCTCTTCCTGCTGAGTTTGACTAAAGGAACTTTCATCAATTTTCTTAAATTTATATGGATCTTTTAAAATTTTACCACTTCTCAAAGTTGAAATTGATTTTGTATTCTTAAATTATGGATTTTTTAATATGCCTAGATGATTTTGAAAACTTAAAGGGCAATTTCTGAGATTGGTAATTAGTTGGCTAGATGATGTTCGACTTATCTTTCTCATATTTGCCTCAGATATCTGACCCATCCGGTTTTTTAACTTAGATATAGATCGATCTACATGAATTTCAAGCTTAGAAATGGACTATTGTTGGGCAGCAATGGTTTGTTATTGAGTATGAATCAATTGTTTCAATTTTGTAAACTTCTTATCAAAATTGTTAAATGGAGGGAATGGTTGATGGCTTGATTAAGGTGATGAATAATTAGATTGCAAATGAAATTTGTGTTCCTCTTGAATACATATTGGTCTAAAGATTAGGTTGGAATTGTTGAGTTGGTTTGTAACTTTGCATTGATGTTTTTCAGGCTTTTGAAACTGGGGGATTGGCCACTTGGGGTTGAGTTGGTTTTTCTTAGAGAAATTAGAATGATTCCTCCAACTTTGGTTGTAGGTATTGTAGTGTGTGTCATGATTTAGTTTCGAGAATCCTTAGGCTACTTGAACTTGCTCTTGAATGAAAGGTGAAAATTGAGTTGCAATAGGACATTCACTCATAGGATGGGTTAGACTTGCACATGGTACACAAACTTCTTGAGTTAGTTAGTAACTAGTGTGTGAAAGTTGGTTCTTGCATATTTGATCAACTTTTTGGTCTAACTAGTCAATTTTTTAAAGCCCTTGAAAATAAAACTCATGTCTATTCTTGAACTTGGTTCTACAAAATTTTTAACTTTATGTAACCTAGCTTTTTTAGATAGTCCCATATTTCTTTCATATGATGATAATGAAGCATAATTAGTAGAATTCTTACTAAGCAGTTCAAATAGATCATATGCTGAATCTTCACTTTTGCTCATAAATGCCCTTTCACATGACATATCTACTATTTACCTATAATGATAAGATGATCTCTCATAAAATGCTTGGACTGTCTACTATTTAGACAATCCATGATGTAGACATCTTTTCAATAACTTTTTTGGTCTTTCCCAAAATTTATGAATTTACTACCTAGATGTTTGAGCAAATTGGATATTGCTCTTCTCACAGTATTGGTTTAGCCAACGGGATAGAATTTCTTTAAAAATTCTTATTGTATTACAATCCAAGTAGTACATAACAAATATTTAGCTTTATCTTTAAGGGAGAGAAAAAAGTTAATTTAAGAGCATTATCAGAGAAATTTTGTATTTTTAGTATAGAACAATTCTTTAAGAATTTATCTAAGTACTTCTAAGGATGTTCATTGGTGTTTTCATAACAAAATGGGGCATTTGGATGGTTTCTAGTTTAATTTCATATTAATTGGCTTGAATTTATGACAATGAAATATAACATGAAAAATTGTAATCAGTGGGAACGAAATATTCTTTCATTTGCTTATGAGGCTTAGGTTCAGGATTATCAACTTTTGGAATTTGATTTTCACTTGTCATAAAATTTTTGTGATTCTCTTAATTTATGCAGGAGCCTTTCAATTCAAAATTTAATTTTATCAAATCAAGATCTCATACCACGCATGCATCATAAAAAATTTCTATATTTTTTATTTTTCAATTTTTAAAGATTTTTTAATTAATACTTTAGATATGGGAATTTATAAATGTGCAATTAAATTCTATAATACTTTCTTTAGTAAATCAGGAGGTGGGGTTATGAGAGGCTCCTCCTACTCCGGTAGAGTCCTAATTAAATAACACAAGTTTGCTTAGGTGTTTGCCTTTTAATCTCTAGCCTAGACACTAAACTTTGGTTATGATATAGAAATTAATCTTACAATCAATCAATCATAATAGATGAAAATTAATTAAAAAATGAGAGAAAATTAACTTTTATTTTTGTAGCATTAATATTTTGTAATGCACATAAAAAAAGCAAATAGACGAAGAAACTAGTAAAAATTACACTATTGGAAGTAAAGTAAAGAGAATTTAAGTAGTTAATCAATAGAAAATAAAGAAAAGCAATAAATTTAAAATGAAATAATTCAAACTTCCATTTGCCTCATTGGCAATGGTGCTAAAAATTAATACAAATCAAGTGTGTTGTTAAGAGTACTATAATTACTAATTTAATTAAATTAACCAAATCACATTAATGCTAACACTATATGGAAGATAATATAGAATAGTAATAAGTCAAGTCAAATTCGCACAGAACTAATGCAAATTTTAATTATTTGAGACATGCTTTAGCCATAATAAAATAAAAAGAGTATGAAAGAGAGAAAAGAAAGAGGGAGAAAAAGGAGAGATAAAATATGAAAATAGTGAGATATGTTAGAAAGAGGAATGGAGAGAACATAGAGAGAATTTAGTGAAATAAGAGGAGGAATGAGAAATGAGTGGGAGAGAGAAGTTAGAAAGAATAGAGAGATTAGACAGAGAAGGTAAAGAAATAAAAAGGGAAAGCTAGAAAGAAAAATGATAGAAATAAAAAGGAGAAAAAGAACGTAGAGAAAGAGAGGAATAAAAGGAGAAATTAGAGAAAGAAGAGGGAGAAAGAAATTAGATAAAAAACTAGAGAAAGAGAAAGAAAAGAGAATAACTAATCATGTAAGAACAACTTAAAGATTATAGACTAAATAACAATTAATAATAGCATAAATAATCTATTATAAGAATTACAAAAAGAACTACAAACTAACGACTAAACTAGAAAGCAATAAAACTACAATTATTAAAGAAAATTTTATTTTACCCTAAAGATACTAAAGACTACTCTTAGAGAGCAATCCATCTAACTTTGGAGCTTGCCACCTTGATTATGCATCTCATCCTTGTGAGAGGCCCCTTATTTATGGATGGTCAATTTGGGGGGGGGAGGGGAAGGAGAGGGAATTTACTAACCAATGAGGGAATTTTATCATGATGCTTTTGCTATAAGATTTTGTACCTTACTCGGCCTCTTAACTTTGCATGTTGCCTTCATTATAAGTTGAATTTTGTAGAGTGCAACTATTGCTTGTTGTATGAGGACATTGAGAGTGGGAGAAAGGAGAGTTGAGTTGGATATTTCTTGATTTCATAAAGGCAACATCTATTGATTCTACTATGATTACAGCAACGAAATGCTGTTGAATTTTGAGAGGTGTCTCATGGAGATTAGTTGGCATGCGAATAGTAGATTCAATGGCTACTATCAATGATTCTGGAGCTTTGTAATAAATTAGGATTGACATGCTTGGATGAGATGCTGAGATTGCAGAGTGTTGATGTAGGTGGGTCATAAATTGATTAGAGTTGTGAGTTAGTAGATAACTACAACTAAAGTTAAATGAAAGCTACTGAACTAGTGGCTTGGAGGCAGAAGCAGTGACTTTCACCATGGAAGAAGAGAGCAGGGGAAGGGTGAGTTGTTGCCAGTTGGACTAGAGATGGTATGACTAATAAGATGTGGGAAGTTGCTCATTTCTGGTTAGTCAAACATGGTTGCTGCCAATTTCAAAATAATGTAGGTATGCTACTTATTAAAAAGAGTGATGACATAGTAATTTTATTGCATCTCACTAACTCAATTGGAGAAACTAATGGGGGCATGGCTGAAGATGGTCTATAATTGAGCTTGGATGATGACGTGTTGGACTTGCTTACTAGATTAGGAAAAGCAAATGGCTTATAGCTGTTATTTGCTTTGTTGTGGAGCTGTTTAGTTTGAATTGTTATATGCAAATTCTTTTAAAGATGAAGATAGTTGCAAAGGCCAGGTTAAAACTGCCTCTGACACATGTCCTTCCCCATGCCTCCACGTCCCCACTCCTCAAGAAAACTCGGCTGTAACGCACAAAATCTAAAAGACCACCCATATATATTAGGTCTTAACAAATGACAAGAGAGGCTTATAAAAAGCTATCCATGAATAGAAGGGGGGATCTTATCTGGACTTCAATTCTGGTCCTATCAAAACTCTCAAGGATCTCAACTGTCCCAGAGTCATGCTTACAAATCCATAAGTGTGTGAAGATCCATTTTGGTCTTCTATACTTGGCGTCATTTGTTGAAAATGTAGCTAGAAATTTGTTTCTATCCCTTTTTCTTTTCCACTCATTTTTCTTATTTTTTGTTTGCCTATATTGTGGAGCATAACTAGTCAGCTTCTAATCTAGGGAACGTTATGTAAAGGGTGACGTACATAAAAATGTAATGAGGTCTCTATTGAAACAAGCTCCGGGAAATGGACCCTAGTGTCAGCATCTATGAAGAAGACTTCTAAGAGATGTTGACTGCACTGCAAGAGTGGACAACATAGAAATAATCAACCCCCTCAACACCTTGTTAGATTTTTGGTCCTGGAACAAAATACTGATGCAACACCCTAATGGTATCATTTCCTCTACCCTTTGCCTTGGTTCATTAATACTTTTGGACATTCACCTTTCTTTCTACAAATTATAAATGAGCTTCTCCCTGATGAGTTTAAACCCATGGTCATGAAACCTTATGATGGACAATTTGATCCTTAGGATTATACTAATACCTTTTGTATAAACGTCAACTTGATGGGTCTATTTAGATAGTATAGAATGTCCAGCACTTATCAGGACTTTGGAAGGTGAAACTAGAGCATGGTTTTGTAGCCTGCCTCTAGCATTAATAACTTCCTTTGATTCCTTGTCTGAAAGCTTTATAGTACAGTTCATAAGCCATGCTGTCCATGCTAAGAGACCCTTAGACCTTTATCATGTTTGACAAAGAGAGAATGAACCTTTACAAGAATATATAGATCGCTTCAATCACGAGTATACTTTAATTCAAGTCTTGACTCTGAAATTCATCAAAGGAAGCTTCATTAGAGGACTGTACCTAAATAGATTATACACAGAACATAAGGTACATGAACCTGACATTATTGTTGAACTATTTGAGATTGTTAATAAATGGATGAATGTCGAGAACAGACTAGACAGAGGAAGCAGACACTTCAAAGTAATGAAAACAAAGGGGTCTAGGAAAAAACCTCAAAGTTCTAATTATCAGCTTTTTGAAAAAAGGATTAAAAAGAAGGTCACTCCTTGCCACCCAAGTATGAAAAATACACTTCATTGCTCACTTCTTAGGAGAAGGTTTTTCTTGCCATTAAGGACGAAGATCTTCTCAAGAAATTAAATCAAATGAGAGCTCTTTCAAAAAAAAGAGACACATCTTGCTGGTGTGCATACTATGAAGATCACGATCATTCCACAGAAAGATGCATTCACCTGAAAAATGCAATTGAAGACCCTATCAAGAAAGGTCAGCTCACCCAATTTGTTAAGTAGATTGAAGAAAAGGTCCCATTACCATTCCCAAGTTAGGCTCCGGCTCTAAGTTTGAGTCCTCTAATACCCTACACATGGAATCATATCAACTATTCAAGGAGGTATTACTTGCGGTGGTAATATCCAATCTGGTAAAAAGAGGTATGCACACTCAGAACAAACACCAAGCAAACAACTTTGTCTTTCTTCTAAATACACCTTTTTTATAAATGAAGAACATCCTTGCATACCACCCATGATGATGCCATTATTATTGAGGCCATCATAGCTAATTTGATGATGTGTCGGATCATGATAGACACAGGTAGCTCTGCTAATATATTATTCATCAAAGTTTTTGATAGAATGAAAATGCCAAAGAAGAATCTTTGCCCCCCACAGTGGACTATTAATTGACTTCACAGGAGATGAAGTATGTGTAGAAGGGGTAATCATTCTCCCTTTTACAATTGGTCTCCACCACAATAGACCACCATTGAAATTTATTTTCTAGTGAGCAATATCGTGTCTGCTTATAATGCTATTATTGGGCGCCTAACTCTTAATAAATTGCAAACTATTGTTTTCACTTACCACTTGGGCATCAAGTTCCCTACACTAGTAGGGTAAGGCACCACTCCAGGAGAACAAAAAGTTACCCGCCATTGCTATCTTACAATCTATAAGCAAAAATTGCCCATGAATGTTACATCGCCTTCTGATGAAGTCGAGCCTACTACCACTGTCAACATTGGAGACATAAAACTCCAACATGTCATCATAGGTACATCTATTGATCTGTCTTTTCAAATAGTGCTAACTAATTTTTTACATGAACATTATGATGTGTTTGCATTAATAAGGTTATACCTATTAATACTTGATCATAAATTAAACATAGATCCAAACACTAAACCAATAAAATGAAAGAAGAAAACATTTGCACCCGAGAGATAATGAATAATTGCACAAAAAATAAGCCAACTCCTAATAGCCCACTTAATTAAGGAAATCCAATACCCACAATAGCCATCTAATGTAGTGCTAGTACCAAACCAAATGAAAAATGGTGGATGTATATTGATTATACTAATTTAAACAAAGCCACACCAAAAAATAGCTACCGATCACCAAACATTGACCAATTAATTGATTCAATTATAGGATATACATCTTTGGTTTCATGGATGCCTTTTCTGGTATCACCAAATTAAAATGGCTAGTGAAGATGAGGAAAAAAACATCCTTCATCACCCCAGAAGGAATATAAAGTAATGCCCTTTGGCCTCAAGAATATGGGTGATACTTATCGAAGGGAAGTAAATAAAATTTTTGCGCGACAAATTAGTAAAAATATTAAAGTATATGTTGACATATGATAGTTAAAAGTAAAGACTCCATTCAATACATAAAGGATTTAGAAGAAAAATTTTCCACCCTTAAACATTTCAACATGAAATTAAATTTAGAAAAATACATATTTAGAGTAACTAAGAAAAATTTCCTAAGTGTTATTATTTTTGAAAGAGGTATTGAAGTTAATCCTACTAAAATAAAAGCCACTGTAGACATGGGTACACCAAAAAACAAGAAAAACGTACATAAACTCTTATGATGATTTATAGCATTGTATAGATTTGTCTCTAAATATGTTGAAAAATCTTTGACTTTATTTAAGATTTTGAGAAAAATTGAAGAATTCAAATGGACAACGGAATGTGAATCTGCCTTCCAAGAATTGAAGAAATATCTATCCACGTCACCGCTGTTCATCAAACTAGAAGTTGGAGATACTCTTTTTATGTATTTAGCCACTTCAAATAATAGCGTTAGCACTATGCTAGTTGAGACAAATAAGAAAATTGAACACCCTGTATATTATGTTAGCCAAGTATTACATGATATAAAAACTTGTTATTCTTTGTTGGAGAAATATCTCTTTGTACTTTTAATTGCATAAAAAAAGTATGACATTATTTTCAAGCTCATACTATCATAGTTTACACTAATCACCCTTTGTAACAACTTTTATGAAAGCATGACATCTTTGGAAGGTTGATGAAATGGGCCCTAGAATTGTGATAATTCAACATACACTTTCAGTTTCTTAAGTCAATAAAAGGACAAACACTTGATGATATATTGACAGAATTAACAAATGACCTCCACTATTCTGATGACACATATGATCCTCTTTGCCCTCTCAATTTTGATAGGTTTACTAATACAAATTCAAACTACCCATTATCAACAATGGGAGTTGCACGTTGACGAAGCATCCAACAAAATGGGAAGTGGAGTTGGTCTTCTTATAACGATGCCAAACAAAACTCCACTAGAAATCATCATCCTATTTGTATTAACACCTCTAACAATATTGCTAAATATAAATCTTTCTACCAAAGACTACATATCATCTCATCTTTCAAGGTAAAGAATCTTGTAGTCTTTTCTAGTTCTAATTTAGTAGTCAATCAACCCGAAGGAGACTTTGAAGCAAAAGATGATGATAAAATTTCTTACTTACAATTGTGCAAAGGACTTATTAACCAAATCTCCCATTTCTCCATTCAAAAAATACATTGAGAGCAAAATATCCATGCTAACACTTTATCTAAATTAGCCACAAACGCATATTTGACACACTAATACCCATTTATCATTTAAAATAACCAAGCATCATCTTTAGCCAAGTTAATAATATAAATATTATCTCCTTTCTCGAAATACCCCATCATACAATACCTCACGAGTAACTACCTAAATGGTGACAAGGAAGAAAAATGAATAAGACAATAGACAATCCACTATAATCATTATCTACCCCATTACTTTGTTGTGTCTCACCCATGGAAATTTCTACCATCTTAGATGTAATGCCCCAGCCCAATTGTCGCAGGTATTGTCCGCTTTAGGCCTTAGCCTGCACAGTTTTGTCCTTCTATGTACCCTGAATGTATCCCAAAAGGCACTTCGACAGAGTTATCAGCGACTTCCACTTATAGCCTAGGCTCCCTCTTTCATCTTAACCGATTTGGGATGTTACATCTGTTGGAAACAATGTATAAAACAAAACAAAATTGACCAAAGCATGAGTTTTGATGATTAACAAAGACTATTTTCAGTATATCAAGT
>JAXCLR010064347.1:0-15195 GCA_035584095.1 Annona squamosa | reverse complement strand
GCATAACAGGTTGTGTATTACATACCACACCTTATATATTATGGGGAGATGCTGCTGAATTTTTCTTAGTGAGTGTAGCCCCCATTGATTTGTTATTGAGTAATTCTATGAATGGGGCGTTATAAGAAGGGAGACAAGCAAGCACAACAGGCGTCTGGCAAGGTTCTTGGCATCATTTCCTTCCCTACATTTCATATATGCATAGATTTCATAAGATAGTAATTAATTCACAAAGTTTCTAGCCTATGCAAGTATGAGTTCACATTCAAAAAAAAAAAAGAAACATTTTATGTCTGACTTTTCATCCAAATATAATAGTTTATGTTTTTATTATTATTCTACTATACATAATCTCATATTTAGGTATTGTAAAAAAATTTGTTTTCTTTCTAAAACATGTTTACGACCAAAGGTGCTAAGGTTTATCTATTATATATAACTAGTTATGGATTTTTGCTAGATAGGAACGTCACTTTGAGTGATAAACTAAATATTTAAATACATAATAATTGGGAAAGTAGTTGTTAAAAATTAGAGACGTTAATATAGATTGAGAATTTTAATTAGTTTATTATTTGGTTTAATTTAAATACATAATAATTGAGAAAGTAGTTGTTAGAAATTAGAGACATTAAAATAGATTGAGAATTTTAATTTGTTTATTATTTGGTTTCATATCGTACATAGTAATCCATTTTATATGTTTAGGTAAAGGAAAAGAAAAGGTTGAGGAAGCAAACTAATATCCTAAGGTAAGCAAGTAACACTTTGAAATGATTTATTTTCAAAATGATTGAATGACTTGCAATTATTTCTCGAAGTTATGCTAGCATGTGTATGATGCATGGTGCACAAAGGTACAGGTCCATTCCAGAGGAGTAAGCGAACCAAAGTCCCCCTCTAATGCGATTGAGTCGTTGATATAGGCCCAACGGCTGATGGCGCCCTCCCTAAAATATGGGGTAAAAGAATTGAAGGTCGCCTAGCTAGCGTACCGTATAATGAAGGTTTAAAGCATGATTGTGTAATATGCATTTGCATATACATTATTTCTGAAATGCCAAATTGTGAAATAAAAATATTTATTTAAATGAGAATACTTGCTTACTGAGTGTAGTACTCATATTTTATTTTTTTCTAATCTTAGACAGACACAGCAAGGTTTAAGAAGAAAAAAATGTCGCAATTTAAAGACTGGTAAGGTTGTATGATTTTTATATAATTTGATGAATGATGAGGTTTTAAAGATATAATTCTATCAGGTTACAAAGATTGACGGTCTATGAATTTCAATGCTTTATAAATATTATGTGATTTTAATTATCGGTGAATGTTTACCTGAAAATTAATATGAAATTGAATTAAAAATCATGCCGCATGAACAAGGCCACGATCCTGCTCACAATTTACTAATTAGATGATCCTGGAGTAAGGCTCCGGCGCCTCAAGGTCGAGTGTGCCACAGAGAGTGGTATTAGAACCAAGGTTGTTAGTAAATAGACATTAAAAAGAAAAAATATATTAAAATGTGAAATGAAAGAAAATTTATTTATAATATCTATATGTCAGCATTATCATTGCTGTTGTGTAAAATTGTGATTTATTGTTGTGATTTTTTTAAGACATAGCTAATTATTGTGTTTTGAAATATAGATGGTCGATAAGGGCAAGACAGTTCTAGATCCTGAGACATTAAGAAGGGAGATGGAGGAGGCCCATGAAAGGCAAAGGATAGAAGACAATATAAGCTGGTGGTGGGCATCCCAGCAGGACCTAGGATTTAGACCTCCCATACCCGAAGAATTTTTTCAATCACAGCCTACCCTGCACATCAAGAGAGAGAAGATCACTAGTCCTCAACCTTATGTCCTTCAAGTAAGACCCAATAATGAAGGACCTACTAGTAAGGTTTCCTCACCACAGTACACCCCATGTCTCCAACCATACCCGTCCTTAGTTACTGATGAAATCAATGATGAAGAGTTACAGGAATATTGGAATAGGATCTTCGCCCCGGTTCCACCAAATGAGGGACCATGGTATCGCCTTGCAGAAGGATTTGTACAGTTCTGCTATGAGATCAGTTGGGAGCAACTAGATAGGGAGGAAAGAAACCATCGTAGACTCCGGGAGGAGGCCCGTGCTCGAGGGGAGCTCGTAAGGGAGCAGACTTCTGACAAACTATCTGGTGAACGTATACTACGAGCCGTAGATTGTGATGATGAATCTGCAAGGGAGGAAAGTGAAAATGATGATGATGACCCCATGAAAGGGACCATCAAAAGTGAAAGTGAAGAGGAAGAGGAGGAACATGGGAATGAGGACCTAGACCCCCCAGAAAGTTCCGACACTAGTACTATTACTGAAGAACCCACACTAGTGCCTCCTAGCCGTAGGAGGTATATAAGGGAACCTAGAGGTTACGCAAATAGGCATAGATAAATTATAAGGATAATGAGTTTCTTTTTGGATGTGTAATATATGTTGTATATATTATGATACTAAAGCACTTTTGTTGTAAAAATGAACTCATTTATACTGATGTATATATAAAAAAATGGTTGTTGTTGATAATTGTGTTTATTATAAATAATTGCGTGTGATTATTCTAAGATAATAAAGGATATTACTGATATAATTTTTCTATATCTAGATAACATCATGCCTGATACACAAGCAAGGAATAGGCTAGATAAAGGAAAAGCAGCTGCAAATGAGGAACTCATAAGTCGACATGAAATAGGAGAGCCTAGTCATGTATCTGAACGGCCAATGGAAAGGGAACAACCAAATCGGAGAACTCATCAACACCAAGGTAATATAAACTCTGATTTAGCCATTGAGAATGAAATTTCCACAGATGATATCAGACAAGCCAGGCCGATAGAAGAACAAGTAGCTGCAGCTGTAAGGGAAGCTATGCAGAAAGCAACCCAGGAGTGGGCAACCCAAACGGCTGAAATAATCCAAAACCTTTGGGAAAGAACTCAACAGAACCAACTAGGAGGGAATGAAAGGGAAAGATTTGCTCAAGTAGTGACTCCTAACCTGCAACCTAGACCAGTAGAAGTTGAGAATATTAGAGCTGAACGGAAGGCCATTAATGCCTTTTTAGCTCAACATTCCCCAAAATTTATAGGTGAACCAAATCCAGTTCAAGCTGAGCAATGGTTAGCAGAGATAAGGAAATTATTCAGGATTTCACCATATAATGATAATCAAAAAGTTTTGTATGTTACCCACTTATTAGTTGGAGATGCAAGTGAATGGTGGGAGACTTTATTAGTCACTATGCCAGAACCTGAAAAAGTGACTTGACAAATTTTCATTGAAGAATTTAATAAAGAAAATCTCTCAACTAGTCTTCGAAGTCAGAAAGTTATTGAATTTGAGCGACTCTATCAGGGTAGAATGACAGTTACAGAATATGCGACCAAGTTTAATGCCCAGGCAAGATACGCGCTTTGGATTGTAAGTGTGCCTGAAAATAAAGCTCAAAGATTTCAACAAGGTCTAAGGCCACATTTATGAGAGAGTCTTGCACCTTTTTTAATAAAAGATTATGCATCAAGTTTAGAAAGGGCAAGAGCATTAGAAATAGAGGTACTGAGAACTCAAGAGTTACGGCAAAGACAATTTGTTCCTAATATCAAAGGAAATGATGCAAGAAAAGAAAAAAATAAAAAAACATTTGTGGAAAGAAAAAAATCAAATTTCAAAAAGAGAAGTCCTCCTATTTGCAAGAATTGTCAGAAATGCCACTATGGCGAATGTTTACAGGGGTCAAACAAATGTTTCAAATGTGGTCAAATAGGTCATATGGCAAGAGACTATGGAACTGTTGAGACAACGATTGTAAAATGCTTTATCTGTGGTCAAGAAGGATGTATTGCTCCAAACTGTCCAAACAGAATACAGGGAGCAGAAAGATGAGGAAGACCGGCTCAACAGAAGATAACTCCAACTGCCAATCGTCAGGGAACTTCCACAAATCCAGTACAAGTGCATGCATTGACTTGCATTGAGTCACAAGAACAAGAAGAAAAAGTGGTTACAGGTATGGTTTACATTTTGGAAAATTCTGTAGTAACATTATTTGATTCTGGTGCTACTATGCATTCATTTATAGCATGTCAATATCTAACCACTCATGCACTACCAGTAGAGGAGATAAACAATACGATACACGTAGAATCCCCTGTGTATAGGTTGACATGTACTAATCAAATTTGTAAAGATGCCCGATTAGGATAGGTACAATGATTTTGGAAGCAGACTTAATCCTCTTACCTATGACCGAATTCGATATAATATTGGGCATGAATTGGTTGAGTCAATGGGGAGTTACAATAAGCTATAAATATAAGCAAGTACAATTTGAGGCAGCTCCACATACAGAAATATCTATTGGAAAATTGAAGCAATCGGAAAACTCTACAATATTAATATCGGCTATGAAGGCGGCGCGGATGGTCCGCCAATAATGTCAAGCTTATCTCATTTTGGTCAACACTGTAGAGGAAAAAGAAATACCAATTGGACAAATTCCTGTGGTAAGTGAATTATGGATGTCTTCCCAAAAGAATTACCTAACCTACCACCAAAAAGGGAAGTGGACATGGTAATTCATATTATACCAGGTACGTCCCCAATATCTAAAGCACCGTACCGCATGGCTCCAACAGAAATGGCAGAACTGAAAATTCAGGTTCAAGAATTACTAGATAAAGGATTTATTAGACCCAGTGTGTCACCATGGGGAGCCCCAATTTTGTTTGTAAGGAAGAAAGATGGAAGTTTAAGATTATACATTGATTACAGGGAATTGAATAGAGTTACTGTGAAAAATAAATATCTTCTTCCTCGAATTGATGATTTATTTGATCAACTCAAAGGAGCATCTACTTTTTCGAAGATAAACCTACAATCGGGTTATCATCAATTGAGAATTAGTCCTGCTGATATTCACAAAACGGCATTTCGAACAAGATATGGACATTGAATTTTTAGTTATGCCATTTGGACTTACAAATGCTCTTGCTTTTTTCATGGATATGATGAATAGAATATTTCGAAAATACTTGGATCAATTTGTTGTGGTGTTTATTGATGATATTTTAATTTACTCAAAGTCAGAAGAAGAGCACCAAATGCATCTTAGAATGGTCTTGGACAAGCTGAGAAAAGAAAAATTATATGCCAAATTGAAGAAATGTGAATTTTGGCTGAAGCAGGTCGCATTTTTAGTACACATTATATTAGAAAAAGAAATTCAAGTTGACTCTCAAAAAATTGAAGCAATTCTTAAATGGCCAAGACCGACAAGTATCATAGAAATTAGGAGTTTCTTGGGATTATCTGGGTATTATAAAAGGTTTGTGGAAGGATCTTCACAACTATCTGCACCACTTACTCGATTAATTTGAAAAGGAGTTCGATACATTTGGACAGACGAATGTAAAGATAGTTTTCAAAAATTGAAGCGCCAATTAGTTGAAGCACCTATTTTAACCTTACATGAAGGAAATGAGAGATTTGTAGTATATAGTGATGCTTCGAAGAAAGAACTAGGATGTGTACTCATGCAAAGAAGAAAAGTTATAGCTTATGCATGCCGACAACTCAAGCCTAACAAGGTGAACTATCCTACTTATGACTTGGAACTTGCAGTAGTAGTATTTGCATTAAAAATATGGAGAAATTATTTATATGGTACTAGATGCGAAATTTACACTGATTATAAGTCTCAAGTATATTTTCACTCAAAAGGAAATCAATATGAGACAAAGAAGATGGTTAGAATTACTTAAAGACTATGATCTCAGTATTTTATATCACCCAGGCAAAGCAAATATTGTGGCAGATGCTTTAAGTCGAAATGTTAGTGTAGCACACCTGATCACTAAAGAGGAAGAATTACTTAGAGAAATGAGGCAAGCAAAATTGATTATATGTTCACCCGGAATGCAAGCAAGATTATCACAAATGCTGTTACAATCTACATTATTTGAGCAAATTAAATGTGGGCAACAGAATGATGCAGATCTAAAAAAAATATATGGATCAAATGAAGCAAAAAGATCTTATTGAGTATACTATCGATAGTTAAGGTATATTTCGATATAAAAATCGTATTTGTGTACCAAATCAGGTTGAACTAAAGAACCAGCTCCTGAAAGAGGCATATTTCTCTCCATTTTCTATGCATCCTGAAAGTACAAAGATGTATCAGGACCTTAAAAAGGGTTATTGGTGGAACAACATGAAGAGAGAAATTGCAGAGTTTGTTGCCAAATGCCTAACTTGTCAGAAAGTAAAAACAGATCATCAGCGAACTCCAGGTAAATTGCAATCTCTTGAAGTGCCAGAATGGAATTGGGATGACATTACTATGGAATTTATTGAAGGATTACCTCAAACACAGAAAGGAAATGATTCTATATGGGTGATAGTTGATCGCTTATCTAAGGTAGCTCATTTTGTACCTGTGAAGAGGAATTTCTCTGCTGAGAGGTTAACCAAAATTTACTATAAGGAAATTGTTCATCTTCATGGGGTACCTAAGTTAATAGTATCTGATTGGGATACAATTTTTATCTCTAGATTGTGGAAATATTTGCATCAAACCCTAGGAACGCAGTTAAAATTTAGCACTACATTCCGTCCCCAGATCGATGGCAAATAGAGCGAGTTAATCACATTGTTGAGGATATGCTTCGAATGTGCACTTTAGAATTTGGAGGATCACGGAATGAATATTTATTAATAGCTGAATTTGCCTATAATAATAGTTATCAGGCAAGTATACAAATGGCCCCATTTGAAGCCCTATATGGACAGAGATGTCAAACTCCATTAAATTGGGATGAAGTAGGGGAAAGAAAATTAGCTCCGGATTTATCAAAAAGAATGACAGAAAAAGTGCAAGTAATTCGACAATGTATACTTACCGCTCAGAGTTGGCAAAAGAGTTGATTTAAATATTCAAACCGGTGATCATGTATTTGTAAAAGTAACACCAATCAAAGGAGTCACAAGATTTGAAAAATAGAGTAAATTAAATCCAAGATATGTTGGGTCATTTGAATTATTAGAAAAGATTGACAATTTAGCCTATAAGGTAGCATTACCTCCAGCTTTAGCAGCAGTTCATAATGTATTTCATGTCTCAATGCTTAGAAAGTATGTATCAGATCCGACTCATATCCTCACAGCAGAGGTGTTGCCAATTCAAGATCATTTAAATTATGAAGAAAGACTTGTCAAAATCTTGGATTATAAGATACAGAAGCTTCGAAATCGGAGATTGAATATGTCAAAGTTTAATGGAATCGATACTCTGAAAATGAAGCAACTTGGGAACTCCGTGAATGAGTAGAAAGAAAATATCCTCAATTATTTGAAATGAAATAGGTTTCGGGACAAAACCTTTTATAAGGAGGGGAGAATAATGAAACTCATGTTATTGGAAACTTAGTGAATGTGATATGTACTGAAAGCTTGTACACCGTATCCCTTATTGCTGTAAAGCTATAGGAAAATGCGTATTGTAATTTTAGAAAAAAATAAAACTAAAGTACAAATTAAAAAAAGGGTAAACAATGATTTCGTAAATATTAGATATGAAAATGAATTTTTATAAATTTTTCGGGAAGGAATTTCAAAATTCTGAATTATATAAATTGAGACTGTTTAAATTTGTGGACCTTATGGAAAAATAAAAATAAATGAAAAATTTTGGACTAATTAGGGGTACTAATTAAGGGCTTATATTCATCCACGCTATTTTCATTATATCTTGGAATGTATAACTCAGAACAACGAGAAAATTTAATAGAAAATATTAAATTGTGTGTTCTTTAATCTAGATGGATTAGATTATAAAAAATAATTGAGTACACTGTTTAACTTAACTGCATTAAAAAACGTGCATAAAAAAGAAAAAAACCAAACAAAAACAAAAAACACCGACAATGCACACTCGTCCGTCTAGAACGTCTAGAACGTCCTTTGCCTTCCATTATTGCTTCGTAAATTTTTTTCATTTATTTAATTATTTAATATAATGATGTATAGAAGGTTGTTTGAGCTAAACCTTTTGGAGTAAGTCTATTTTAATACACCCTATATAATGAATGGATTAAATTTTGAAAAACATGTGTAAAAGCTTTTAAAATGAAATTTTATGCCAAAATATAATTTTTCATTAAATTAAAATATGTACTTTGCTCTAATTGAGGTGAAATTTTATGTGTAAGCTTAAATTAATGTGCCTAATTTAATGAAGGAATAAAATTTTGAAAGACATGTTTCTAAAACTTTATAAAGAGGTTTTATATCTAAAGATGAATTAGTTAATTAAAAAAATGAAATAAAATTTTTTAAAAATTCTGAAAGGTACATTTTGTGAGCAATAATATGTATATTAGTGGAAAAAAATTTCATGATATATAAGTGTGTATGTAGGCAGTTATGAAGTAATTAAGTAATGATGAAATTTTTCCATATAAAAAAAATAAAATAGTAGGACTCAGCAAGTGCTGCAGCCACCTATTAAATATCTAGGCTAATACAGAATAAAATAAAATTTCTGGCGGTAAATCGGTGATGGGCGGTGCATGTAAATAAGAGGTGGCATCAGGTGTTACTTACAACAACCTATAAACAGAGAAGAACGGCAGATGCGCAAAATGGCAAAAGGGCGTTGCCGAGGAGAGAAGGGAGACAAGCAAGCACAACAGGCGTCTGGTAAGGTTCTTGGCATCATTTCCTTCCCTACGTTCCATATATAAATAAATTTCATAAGATAGTAATTAATTCACAAAGTTTCCAGCCTATGCAAGTATGAGTTCACGTCCAAAAAAAAAAGAAACATTTTATGTCCGACTTTTCATCCAAATATAATAGTTTATGTTTTTATTATTATTCTACTATACATAATCTCATATTTAGGTATTGTAAAAAAATTTGGTTTCTTTCTAAAACATGTTTACGACCAAAGGTGCTGGGGTTTATCTATTATATATAACTGGTTATGGATTTTTGCTGGATAGGAACGTCACTTTGAGTGATAAACTAAATATTTAAATACATAACAATT
Organism: Annona squamosa; assembly: GCA_035584095.1. NCBI lineage: Eukaryota > Viridiplantae > Streptophyta > Magnoliopsida > Magnoliales > Annonaceae > Annona > Annona squamosa. The sequence continues at coordinate 6,095 of JAXCLR010064347.1, read as the reverse complement.
GGGAAAGTTGTTGTTAAAAATTAGTGACATTAAAATAGATTGAGAATTTTAATTACTTTATTATTTGGTTTAATTTAAATACATAATAATTGAGAAAGTAGTTGTTAGAAATTAGAGACGTTAAAATAGATTGGGAATTTTAATCAGTTTATTATTTGGTTTCATATCGTACGTAGTAATCCATTTTATATGTTTAGGAAAAGGAAAAGAAAAGGTTGAGGAAGCAAACTAATATCCTAAGGTAAGCAAGTAACGCTTTGAAATGATTTATTTTCAAAATGATTGAATGACTTGCAATTATTTCTCGAAGTTATACTAGCATGTGTATGATGCATGGTGCGCAAAGGCACAGATCCATTCCAAAGGTGTAAGCAGACCAAAATACCCCTCTAATGCAACCGAGTCGTTGATATAGGCGCAACGGCCGACGGCGCCCTTCCTAAAATAGGAGGTAGACGAATGGATGGTCGCCTAGCTAGTGTACCGTCTAATGAAGGTTTAAAGCATGATTGTATAATATGCATTTACATGTACATTATTTCTGAAATGGCAAATTGTGAAACAAAAATATTTATTTAAATGAGAATACTTGCTTACTGAGTCTAGTACTCACATTTTATTTTTCCCAACCTTAGATAGGTACAACAAGGTTTAAGAAGAAAAAAATGTCGCAATTTAAAGACTCGTAAGGTTGTACGGTTTTTATATATTTTGATGAATGATGTGGTTGTAAAAATACAATGCTATCAGGTTACAAAGATTGACGGTCTATGAATTTCAATGCTTTATAAATATTATATGATTTTAATTATCAGTGAATGTTTACTTGAAAATAAATATGAAATTGAATTGAAAACCGTGCCGCGTGAACAGGGCCACAATCCTGCTCACAATTTATTAACAAAATGATCCTGGAGTAAGGCTCTGGCGCCTCGGGGTCAGGGGTGCCACAAATAAAATTTATGATCGGGGGTTTCTGTATGTGGAAGCTTGCATGGGTTTGATTTCAAGGCATGTTTTCTGATGCACTTAAGTTACACATTTTAATTATTCATGATTTAATCCATTTACATTAAAGGGCACATAATTTAATACTTTCTATTAAATTCTCTTGTTAATTTGAGTTATACATTTTAAGATATAATGAAAATAGCATCGATGAATACAAGCCCTTAATTAAGACCCTTAAGTGGCTCAAATTTTACTATTTATTTTTATTTTTTCATAAGGTCCATGAATTTAAACAATTTCAATTGGTATAATTCAAAATTTTGAACTTCTTTCCCTAAAATTTTATAGAAATTCATTTTCATATCTAATCTCTATGAAATTATTATTTACCCTTTTTACAAATATGTAATTTAATCTCACTTTTCAAAAATTACAATTTAGTCTTTTGTAAACATATGCATTTTTCTATAAATTTACAGCAATAACATACACACTGTATAAGCTTTCAGTATATCTTACATTCACTAAGTTTCAAATAACATGGGTTTCACAATTCTCTCCTCCTTACAAAAAGTTTCGGGACGAAACTTATTTTATTTTAAATAATTGAGGATATTTTCTTTCTACTTCTTCACAAACTTCTCAGGTTGCTTCATGTTTAGAGTATCGGTTCCATTGAACTTAATATACTCAATCTCTCAATTCCAAAGCTTTTGTATCTTATAATCCAAGATTTTGATATGTCTTTCTTCATAATTTAAATGATCTTAAATTGGCAAAGCTCCTGCTGTGAGGATATGAGTTGGGTCTGATATATACTTTCTAAGCATTGAGATATGAAATACATTATGAACCACTGCTAAAGCTGGAGGTAATGCTACCCTATAGGCTAAATTGCCAATCTTTTCTAATACTTCAAATGGTCTAATATGTCTTGAATTTAATTTACTCCTTTTTTCAAATCTTGCGACTCCTTTGATTGATGTTATTTTTACAAATACATGATCACCAATTTGGATATTTAGATCCCTTTGTTTGTAATCTGTATAACTCTTTTACCGACTCTGGGCTGTGAGTATACATAGTCGAATCACTTGCACTTTTTTTGTTATTTCTTTTGATAAATTTGGGACTAATTTTCATTTCCCTACGTCATCCCAATTTAATAGAGTTCAACATCTCTGTCCATATAGGGCTTCAAATGGGGTCATATGTATACTTGCCTAATAATTATTATTATAGGCAAATTCAACTACTAATAAATATTCATTCCATGATCCTCTAAATTTCAAAGTGCACATTCGAAGCATATCCTCAACAATTTGATTAACTCGCTTTGTTTGCCCATCAGTTTGCAGATGAAATGCAATACTAAATTTTAACTGAGTTCTTAGGGTTTAATGCAAATATTTTCAAAATCTAGAGGTAAAAATTGTATCTTGATCAGATACTATTGAGTTAGGTACTCCAGTGAGATGAACGATTTCCCTATAATAAATTTTAGCTAACCTTTTTGCAGAGAAATTCCTCTTCACAAGTACAAAATGGGCTACCTTAGATATAAGATCAACTATCACCCATATAGAGTCATTTCCTCTCTATGTTCGAGGTAAACCTTCAATAAAATCCATAGTAATATCATCTCATTTCTATTCTGACACCTCAAGAGTTTGCAATTTATCTAGAGTTCGCTGATGATCTGATTTCACTTTTTGACAAGTTAGACATTTGGCAACAAACTCTGCAATTTCTCTTTTCATGTTGTTCCACCAATAATCTTTTTTAATATCATAGAATACTTTATGCTTCTAGGATGCATAGAAAATTGAGAGAAATGTGCCTCTTTCAATATCTCATTCTTTAGGTTAGCCTAATTTGGTATACAAATACAATTTTTATATCGAAGTATATCTTGATTATCAATAGTATACTCAATAAGGTCTTTTTGTTCCATATATTTCTTTAGATCTGCATAATTCTATTGTCTATATTTAATTTGCTCAAATAGTGAAGATTGTAACTGCATTTGTGATAATCTTACTTGCATTCTAGGTGGACGTACAATTAATTCTGTTTGCCTCATTTCTCTAAGTAATCATTCCTCTTTAGTGATCAGGCGAGTCACACTAACATTTCTACTTAAAGCATCTGCCACAGCTTTTGCTTTGCCTGGGTGATATAAATACAGAGATAATAGTCCTTAAATAATTCCAACCATCTTCTTTGTCTCATATTGATCTCCTTTTGAGGGAAAATATACTTGAAACTTTTATGGTTAGTGTAAATTTCACATTTAACACCATATAAATAATGTCTCTATATTTTTAATGCAAATACCACTACTGCAAGTCCCAAATCATGAGTATGATAATTTACCTCGTTAGGCTTGAGTTGTCGGGATGCAAAAGCTATAACTTTTTCCCTTTGCATGAGTACACATTCTAATCCTTTCTTCAAAACATCACTATATACTACAAATTCCTCATTCCCCTTGGGTAAGATTAAAACAGGTGCTTTAATTTTTGAAAACTATCTTCACATTTGTCTAACAAAATATATCAAACTCAATTTTGTTTTAATCGGGTAAGTGGTGAAAATAACTGTGAAAATCCTTCCACAAACCTTCTATGATACCCCGCTAATCCAAAAAAAACTCTTAATTTTGGTAATAATTGTTGGTCCTGGTCATTTAAGAATTGCTTCGATTTTCTGAGGGTCAACCTGAATTCCTTTTTCGGATATAATATGTCCTAAAAATGTGACTTGTTTTAGCCAAAATTTGCATTTCTTCAATTTGGCATATAATTTTTCTTTTCTCAGCTTATCTAAGACCATTCTAAGATGCATTTGGTGCTTTTCCTCTGACTTTGATTAAATTAAAATATCATCAATGAACACTATAACAAATTGATCTAAGTATTCTCAAAATATTCTATTCATCATGTCCATGAAAATAGCAGTATCATTTAAAGTCCAAATGACAAAACTAAAAATTCATAATGTCCACATTTTGTTTGAAATGCCGTCTTGTGAATATCACTAGGCTAATTCTCAATTGATGATAACCTGATTGTAGGTTGATTTTCGAAAATATGGATGCTCCTTTGAGTTGATCAAATAAATCATCAATTCGAGGAAGAGGATATTTATTTTTCACAGTGACTCTATTTAGTTCCTTGTAATCAATGCACAATCTTAAACTTCAATCTTTCTTTCGTACAAACAAAACTAGGGCTCCCTAGGGTGATACACTGGGTCTAATAAATCCATTATTTAACAACCTTGAATTTGAGTTTTCAGTTCAGCCATTTCTGTTGGAGCCATTTGATACAGTGCCTTAGATATTGGAGACGTAGCTGGTATAATATCGATTACTGTAAAATCCCGATCTTAGACACATGTATAAAACCCTATGGTTGTAAACCCTAGGTAATATATTAGAAAATATACATGTATAAGTATGAAAATATGTGGGAATAGAGGTTAAAATAATTAATTATGAAATTCAAATGAATAGTGCACATGAATAGTAAGCTTAGGATTAAGACACGTGATCAAGGGTTAATCAATTGGATTAACCTAATCACGAAAGGACAAAAAGGAGATTTAATGACTACAAGACAAAATAGCAATATTTTTTTATATTTTAATAGGATTTCAGATTTTAGTGAAAAATTAAAGAAAAATTCAAAATTTACAATCCGGACGTCGGATTTAGATAAAATTTTTTATAGATGGCCAAATATTTATGATGATCATAATGAATGGTTTAAGATATGATGAAAATCATGAATCAAGAGTCAAGATGAAACGTCAATTAGAGATTAAAAACGTAGCTTATTTTTTTATTAATTTCCTTTGACTTTTATCAAATTTAAATAATTAAAAATAAAAAAGAGGGCTTCTATAGGGGGTGTGAACAGTAGCTAGGGGGCTAGGGGGAGTCTTTTAATCAAAATCCAATGGCCCAAATTAATCCTCATCAAAAATCAATGGTTGAAATTGAATTAGCTTAAAATAATTAATTTTAATAAATAAAAAATTATTAAAAATAGAGCTGCCACAGGGGATGTGAACAGTAACTAGAAGGGTTGCAGAAGGCTCAACACACCTTTTGGAAATTAGAAAAAATATATTTATAATTTAATACATTGAGCAAGGGGGTAAATTACAATTTCATGAAAAATCAAAAACTATAAATAGGGGCCAAGGGGTGGACGTCCAAGGCACACATCCCAGCTCCCAAGCTTGACCAAGAGCTCATTTTCCCATCCTCACCCACGTTTTAAGCCAAGAGAAGTAAGGAGAGAAGGAGAGGAGAGAGAAAGAGGAGAAAGAATGAGCATATCTTTACTTGAGGTAAGTGAATTCTCCTTAAACTTATTTTGGATGTTAGATAAAGTAAAACCATGCTTAAATAATTCTTAATCATAAGAAAATAAGTATAGTTATAATGCCCAAATGGAATTATGCCTAAACATTGAAAATTTGGAGTAAAGATAGAGCATTCGGGAATATAGCATATGATATATGTAAATAATGCTCTAATATTGATAAATTATGATTTGGGATGAATGATTATAATAATTATGATGTTGGAATGATGATATATTAATTTTATAATTTTTAGAATAAAGGATTATGCTTAAGTGAAATTATGTTGATTTTTAGTAAATGGAAAAAATGATTTATTTGGCCAAGTTAATGATAATAAATTCATAATTCATGAATTTTTTCATGATATACTAGACATAAATTATATCATGGTATTTTTTATTGTTGGAAAAAATATCAATTTTTGGAACCCATGAACAGTAACCCACGTAGCTGTGAACAGTAATCTCGGATGAATAGTACCCATGAATAGTGATCGTGAACATTAACATGCTCCAATAATTTTGAATAGTAATTATGAACAACAAACAACGTGATTTTGACCAAAATTAAGATTTATTTTTATATTTTTTAAGGATGTATGGATGGAATTTTAAAGGATTTATGGATAAAAATCCATATATAGAAAAAATGACCAAGTATTTTTAAGGTTAATCTTTATAAGAAATTTTGGAGGAAAATAAGGTTATAAATGAATATAACATATGTATGATAAAGTATGTATATCCTTTTCACTTGTATAGGAAAAG
>JAXCLR010064219.1:0-15212 GCA_035584095.1 Annona squamosa | reverse complement strand
CATTCGTGTGTAGTTTGCTGTAAAATGGGCCCTACACACATATTAGGAAGCCATGAAAATTTATAAATCATTTATCCATATAAAAATCATACTTTAGACAGTTTAAATGTTGAAAATACTACTTTTAAACTTGATATTTATGTTAAATTATTTTATTACATTAATTTTATACCATTTTAAGATAGAGACCATACACATGTTAAATTTGGATTAAAATTGGTATGCCAATAAATGAATAATGTTCAATACAATAGATTAAGTAGATTTTTCATTCATTATCAAATGAGGCATACAATGTATGAACTGTATGGTGTAATCGCATGCACTAGATTATTTTCTTATATATATTCAAATCCATTTGGATAGATAACTTTTAAGGGACGAGAAAATGGATACAGTTATAACTTTGTGTAACAAAATCTGGGAAAATTTACCAGCATTTGCATACCTATGACATTTGCCAATTATTCCCTTTATACCTATAACATTTTAAAAATTCTTCATGCAACCGTAACATTTCACCCCTATTCCTTCCATGCCTCCGTCAAAATGCATGCCCCTTCCTTTTTTGAATTCCGAAAATGCCCATGCCTATGTCTGCTATTCGTCTTCTTTGCCCACCTCCTTGCTGCCACAACCATTTGTGAATTGCCAACAAAGCTTACGATGACGACGATAATATTTAAATTAATGGCTGTAGAAAACATCACTATCTTCGCACAATAACATTACTAGGAAGCTTCGCAAATTTGGCATTTGCCTTCATTGTTAATTTCACAAATATTACTATCTTAAAGCAGGCTTGCCAACTTGGTCTTGTGACTCTTGTCTTAGGGTATGTTTGACAATGGTTAAAAAATGTCAAGTTAAAACTTTTCAATCTAAAACTTTTCACTCTCCACAATTATTATATTTTTTAATTATTTTTTCACATTTTTCTATACAACTACCCTACTTTTTAATCATTTCGACACAAATATTCACACAACTAACTCATTTGTTTTAACTTTATCATCTTTACTACTCATCATTACTCTTATCACATCACATCATTTGACAACTTTTACTCTTCAAAACTTTTCATCAAAAGTTTTACTCATTCCCAAACACAACCTTAGTTGGTCCACGCTCAGGACGTTAATAGTACCGGCACAGTTTCGACTCATCTCTCCTATGTGGGAGTATGGATTTTCATCCAGTTTATGATGGCCTAATTAACGGGAGTTCATCTCCATTTGTTATAGGTGGAGCTTTGTCTCCATAGAGGCTCTGTACATATGAAAGAGCTTCACTTGCAATATCAATATTAAAAATGTGATATGAAAGAATATTAGTGTCTTTACAATGAGCTTCCAAAATGCTTAATGGGAAATCATCTCACCATGTATAACTATTTATGTTCTTATATAATAATAATTTTGCAAGATTATGTGCAACCTGGTTGCCAAAACGCGATACATGAGGAAAAGAACACTTTCCAAACATTCTTTTTGTGCTTCTAATTTTGTAAATAAAGACACCAACAGGAGATAAGATCTTCGCATCATCCAGCAACCAGTTGATGAGGATTAGGGAATCACTCTCACACTCCACATCCCTGCAGTTCAAAATTTTCAGCCATAAAATCTCCAACATCATCGCATTGGCTTCAATCCACAGAGGATCATAGCAAACTTTCCAAGTCCAGCATTTTACTGCAGCATTGGGCTTGCTGCTGTCGCAATCTCGGAAAAGGCCAACGTTTGAAAGCTTTACGATTATTAGGGGTGCAACTTGGTCCGGGTAGGGGTAGAACCTACCCTAACCATATTTTAGAAAACCTCTACCTTACCTTATTTTAGGTCGGGTCGGGTCGATTTGGAGCCTACCATACCCTATTTTTTTAAGGGCGGGTCGGTTCCGGTTCCAAATCGGTTCCTAAAAAATTATATTATCATGCAATATATAGCCATAGATATGAACTACAAAATGAATAACCTGTTAATTTAATTGTCCTCGTACATTAAGCACAATAAAATAAATCATCGCTAAATGATTAACTGTCAAGACATGAATCTTTGTAAACTAAAAAATCTTTTACGTGCAATCAACCATCTATACGAATCAATGCAAAATATATCCCCCATCAACTTAACTGTCCAGATATTCTATCAAATAAAACTATCCACACATGAATCACTACAAAATATATAACCTTGTTACATCCAATTAACTGTCCAAACATTGCAAAATGAATAATCAATTACATGTGATCTTTTGCAATCATCTACCTACTTGAGCATATAAATATAACAAACATATTGAATTGGTGACATCAGTGAAGCAGTAGTTATACTATATAGACATGTGGGTGAAGGATTCAACCGAATATTGCAACTTTCTTCCAATTTACACAAGGTTGTGGTCTGGCCAACATGAATGAGACCTGCAGTTTCAAAGGCAGTCGGAGGACTCACGTCTGATCCCTTAAGACAAAATCATTAGAGGAACAAAAACAATGAAAGGAAACATAAGTTTAGGAAAAGTGAAAAACTGCCTAGAGCAATCCTAAATCATCATCATCATCATCCATACATTAAATAAGAGGAATAAACAAATGTAGATCAAACATCTAAAGTCCAAACTTAAACTTCATAACTGAAATGTTTTCATTTTTTAAACCATCAGAACGTTAAATAGCAATAAGCAAAACTAATAACTAAAGACAAGAACATGAATTTCAAATAGAAACAACAATCTTAAATGACTATTTTAAAAATATTAATCTCTACTCATCATCTTATTATAAGACAACTGATTAACATAGAAAAGACTATAAATTTCTACGAAATAAAGACTTAACAAATCAATCAAGTAATGTAGAACCATCAACATTATCCAATAACATAACGATAGATGATTAACATTATAGCAACATGCTTAAACATTAGAATTAATAATTATTACTTAGAAATTAACAATGCAATATAAAAAGGGGCGATATTCCATGACTTCCTGTTTCATCCACCCTACTTAGTTCAATCTAAGCTTCAATTAACAACATTTCAACTTTAGATCTACTTGAAATATACAAACAAATCATTTAGACAACATGCAAATCAAAAGTTTAAGCCCACCTAACTATCCATGCTCAAATCTTAAAACAGGTTGTGGATTGCACTCAAATCCTAAGGTATATGACTTAGATTCAATTTGAATATCATCGTAATGTAAAAACCTAAACATATTGAAGTATGCCCTTTTCGATTTAGGGAAAGAACCAAAAATCTTAACTTTTGCAACTTTCCTTGTCGGTGACAGCATCAACAGTGGAAGAAGATGCTGAATGAGCAGTGTAACATGGATGGGATGGGGGTAACAGACGCACGACAATGCTTTTCTTCTTCGATAGCAGCGACTGAAATTGAGGAGGCTCCGGGGCTACGATTGAAACAGAGGAGGTTTGACTGGGATGGGCTGAGAGTGATAGGCGACGGGCAAGGATCTCCTTCTCTGGCAAATCGCCGTTGTTAGGGTTTAGGAGAAAAGTAAGAGAGAGAGAGGAGTAGGTGAGCTGCGTGTCCAGGGAGGGAGGGAGGGAGGGAGAGAAAGAGAGGAGCAAGCGAGCTGCGCGTCGATGGAGGGAGGGAGGGAGCGAGAGAGAGAGAGAGAGAGAGAGAGAGAGAGAGAGAGAGAGAGAGGAAGAGGCGACGCCGGAGTACGCGACGACGGGCAAGGACAGGCCGAGAGGGATAGTCAGACAAAGGAGCAGGTGCTAGGTAGCGATGCGCCAATTCACCGCCGAGAGAGAGAGAGAGAGAGAGAGAGAGGAGGCGCCGAGGGAGAGACCGAGAAAGAGAGGGGAGAGGCGACGACGGAAGAGGAGGGAGGGGTGATCAAAGCGGGATTGAGGGTAGGTTTATATATATAATTCGGGTTGGTTCAGAGTACCTAGCACCGGAACCAACCGTACCCAAATTTGAACAGGTAATTTAACATCCGGAACCAAACCGATCCTATGAACTGACTCTAAATAGTGTACCGCGGGTACCGGACAAGTTGCACCCCTAGCGATTATCAAATCTCCGATCCCGAAGAAAGGAAAAAAGGCAACTTGTCCGATTTCCTCTTCATCCGCAGGTATGCAAATCGGTTCGTTTTCTATCTTCAACTTCTCTGTCGCTGAACCAGTTCAATCTAGGTCGAATCTTTTTGAAAGGTCATTGTCCGATCAGTTTCCGTAGTTTCTTTAGAAATCAGATCGTGATTTTGTGAGCCGCGATGTAGGTGGGCTGTCCAGGCTTTAGGAATCCTACGAGTGTCAAGTAGATCCTTCCCGGTACATCGAAATCGCTATGATTAGCGGCATGAGATATCTTTTGCTGGTCAATCTGATTGCTGTGGAAATGGTTGTTGTTTTCTTATTTGACATTGCCAGCAAAAGGGACACTATAATCAATTGCTGAATGGTCTCTAATTTTGGCAACAAAGCTTGGTAAGCAAGATGCTTAAAGGAGTTTCAGAATACTCGAATGCCACGAAATATGCTCAAGTTCTAAACTATAAACATCTTCTGGGAGCTAGACCTCTGAGCATTTTGAAAAAGGAATTTAGAGTCTGTTTGACCGAGCACTACACTGAAGCTAGGATCTGGTGGTGCTTTGTAATCACACTTGGGGCGCTATTTTCCTGTTTCAAAAGGGTGAAATGTGGAAAGCCTGACCAAACAGATTTACGGAAGAAGTGCTTTCCAAATCGGGAAAGCTCCTTAAACCAGCTAAATAGGATACACATTCAGGAAGATTGTTGTATGTGGTAGTATTTTTTTAAGGAAATCTTGTTGGCCCAGAAGAAAAACAATGCCTTGCCAGACAGGTCCTTTCATAGCGTCTTGGCATGTAAGACGATCTTTTGGGTTTCTCTAAAAGCTGAAAGAGATCATGGCGGAAAAGATGATGTTAGCTATAAAATGAATTAAGAGAAAATAAACAAGATCAATGACAGGGGAGATAGGATTGATAATTCAAAATACAAACAAGAGTGAGAAAAATAGGAATAAATGACTGGGGAGATAGGATTGAGAATTAAAAATACAAATAAGAGAGAGGAAAAATAGGAATATATGATAGGTAAATGTCGCATCAAATTAAACTATGCCCCATTATTTAATGTGATGTATTTAATGTGATGTCACGTTTACTTAATTTTTGTAAGCCTAGAAATATATGCAATGTCTGACTTTTCTTCTTTGGCAGAAAATTGTTACACCGATAGTTGTATCTCAACTTTCTGAAAAGCATTGATTTGGAATTCTTGGAAATTTAAGGAGAAGATGCTCCTATGAGTTCTTAGGAAGCATTTTATAAACATCTTGGTTGCCATAATTTGCTTTATACATCAATGAAGTGACTTCTTGGTTTCAAAAACCTATTTTAGAATAGATTAATGCTTTGTTTGGTGACAATGTTAGAGAGGAAAAACAATGATTTTTTCAGATGAAGATTTGCTTTTGGTGAAAATCTCCTTTGACTGAAACTGATGTGTTTATGTGATTTTAGCAAACAAAGAAGTCTGTAATTGTAGTTAGATGGAAGTTTCCAAATTGAAGCTTGCTTGGCCGAGCCATTTAGAGAGGAAAACAGTAATCTTCAGATGAAGATTTGCTTTTGCTGAAAATCTCATTTGACTGAAGCTATGTTGTTTATGTGATTTTAACAATCAAAAAGTCTATAGAAGTGCCATCAGATGGAAATTTCTAAATTAAGCTTTGTTTGGCCGAGCTATACGTTCTCTGTTTGCATGGTGGAGAGCCTTGGGCATAAAATCAATATAAAGCCTTTCAGCTTGCATTTAACAATGTTTTTAAAGGATTTTTGTGCATTAAAATTGCTTAAAAACAGTAGTTCCAACCAAATGACATTTTCTGGTTTAAAAGGGGAAACCATATTTTTTCTCCCAGATGTATGGCCAAACAAAGCCTTAACTTCTGCACACAGTTATTCTCTAAAGTGTAAATGGCAAATGCGCTACCTTGCCAAATGATAAATGGTTTTTCCGGCTTTACAGAGTGCTACATCTTAGGAGGAAGCTAATTCACCAGTGTTGCAGGAAGCTGAAATCAGCTTCCTACATCTCAGAAATAGCTTAAAAAACATTATGTTTTTAGTAGATCTCATAATTTGTTTGTGCTGGTTGCAATAAATAAAAGCGAATTTAAAAGGGCTGCTGTAGGTTTTTCAAAACGTAATTTTTAAAAAATATATAATTTCAAGATTTTGTCTAATTTCGAGATTTGAGAAAAGCAATTGTGTTAGGGGTAAGAAAAATCACCTTCGTTACCAATTTTCTATTTTCCTTTAGTAGCGGTATTGTCAATTGTAGAAAAGTGTAAAAAGATCAGTGGAAGGCTGGGGAATATTTGATGTGAGGTGTGTAGCAATGGGTGTATTGAATGTGTCAGTGCATATGATGACTGCAAACTGCAATGGCAATAGTGATTATTTAAATTTGGATGCTACATCTGATATCTAGTGCCAACTTTGGTACTCGATGCTACTGGACTTGCCTTTTGAAAAGATAATTTGATCACTTTGAAGGGGTCAAATCTTCAAAATAATCATTTTGAAAGACTTGTCCTCCAAAGGTTAGGATTATAGAGGACTTCTTTTTCATTCTCTTTAACCATACAACATCTATATTATTTATATATAAAGTGGACATATTTAAACTAGTACTAATGAATCTTTGACTGCAGGAGTAAAAAAAACATGTATAAAAGGATTGTTTGGTGAGCCATATTGATGGAGAAGCATGTTTAAAACATGATTAGATTTCAAAATTTTCTTATTCACTTAGGGCCCATTTGGCTGCATGGCGATGTAGCGTTCTGGTGATTTTACCATGGAAAACATACTTAAGGGCAAAATTCTGTTTGCCAGGATTATTGTGGTTTAGTACCTTTACTTGTACGGAACAAAGAAAAAGTGCCCTAGAATTGCTAGAACCAAGGTAAGAACTCTAGCTTTCACGTGATGCAAAAAAATTCTATTGGAGAATGCAAGAGCCTCAGCTTTGAGGTGAGGCCAGACAAACCCTTAGGGCTTACCGGCTTAGGATCTCTGTGGCCTTGCTTTTTCTACATGGAAAGATAGAATTTTTGCGCTTTTTAGGGGCGTTCAGCCCAGATTAAACTTTGTCCAAATTTTGTGTTAAAAAGCCTTAAAAAGTGTCATACAGATAAGCTCCCAATCAGCACTTTTTGCTTAACAGACGGCTTTGTGGTAATAAACCACCAGGCCGAACGGGCCCATACTCTGCCCAGCTTTGTGGTTATGACTTTTGTGTTATCTAGCACAGTTTGGTGCACATTATGCAAAAGCTAAATTTTATTGCTTGCTTTTTCCAAATTTCATGAGAGTAAGCTGTAGATGCGTGAGTGCCAGCCAAATGGAATTTTGATATAAGCCCATTAGTGTGCAAAAGCATTTTGGTGCTTTGTCACCATGCGACCACACACGTCCTTAATACTTAAAGTAGCTCATTGGCATCAAAGCCTATGCTAACTTGGATTAAATAAGCTTTTGTGGCTGTTGCCAAAAGCCATTTCGTAGGAAGAAGCTAGTCCCCAAGCAATGCTAGTAGCTGAAGTCATCTCCTATCTCTAGAGAGTAGCTTGTTAGAGATAGGAATGATAAGCCAAGTAGGGATTTTTAATCTGTTTAACAGAAGAATAGCTTTATGGCATCTTGATCTAACACACTTGTATGGCTGTGATTTCCCCCCACCTCCTTTTCTTTTGGCAGGTTCTTTTCTGCTTTGTGTTTGCATAAGAGTGCTCTACAGTGAAAGAGGATGTCCTATGAATTCAGTGAAATAAAAAGTGAAGTCCTTTTCTGATTGGAGCTTGTTTAGCTATCTGTTTTATGGAATCCAAAATTGTTAATGACTTGTCCTGGATCCTCCTTTATGCATGCACTAATTGTTAATTACTCCATTTGCTGTGGCTTCCCATATGCATGCAGTACTGAAGACCAAGGTTGTCACTTGGTGGAGCAGAGCTCGAATCTTGACTCTTGAGGAATCTCGAATAGCTCAACCTGTTAAGACAAGCCTTTGGCATGAACTAGCCTAGGCAAGGACTTCTTGTAGCCAACCATCAGTCCAAACTGACGTCCTTTTGGTCTTCAGTGAAACTTCATTTCTTTCTATAGTTAGCCATTTAGTTTGCTTTGCAACTACCAATGGTTACTGAATTTTGTTTTGTTGATTTTCTAATGTCATGAAACTTCGATTGTTGTAGATTTGGACCTGGTGCATGAGAGCAAATTCCACACAAAAGGCTAACAGAAAAGAAAAACACTGAAATCCTTTTCTGGGCCGTCTTTGTTCATGAAACTTAAAATAGACATCCATGAATCTAAACAATCTCATAAGTACAAATGCGAAACATGCCATTTCATTCCCTTTGGTGCTCCCTTGTTTTGTTACCATCTCTTTGTTTATGCAGCAGTTTGTGTGTAACTTTTGTTGGTCAAAAAATGCAGAGGCTGGCATTGGCCTTATTGGCTTTGGTTTCTTTTTCACATTTCTGGGTGTTATTCTCTTCTTTGACCGTGGCCTGCTTGCTTTGGGAAATGTAAGGCATATTGTCCTTTCATGGAAAGTTTTACGGCAGCTATAATATTTGGCACTATCTTACTCTCTTTGTTACTCTTCTGGCAGATAATCTGCTTGTCTGGAGTAGCTCTTCTACTTGGTTGGCACTCTACATGGCAATTATTCATTAAGAGCTACAAGGTATCCAGCGACAGAAGTTATTATACATCAATGCCCATTGTAATCATCATTGATTCTAGGACCTTCCTTTACTTTTTTGAAGGGCTATTTGCATCCTGCCAATTCAAAAGTAAAATATTTTTTATCTATGCCAACTGTTTTTCATTTTCTAAAAATCTTTTTGCATTTGTGCCAATGATTTCTAAAATGATTTGCATCTATGCCAATGTTGTTAGCCAGTGTCTAACAATTGTTAGATACTCCGCTGACTCGACAGGTGAGCATGCTGTCCACGATGTCGTTTTAATATACAAAAATGTAAATATATTAAAATAAAAGTTGCTACATAATGTATAACATATTTATTACAATAAGAAAATAATATATAAATAATATTAGTAAACAGTTTATGCATATATTAATTTGAAATAATTTAATATATTATGTATCAAGTCTGCGCAGCTATTGTTGGCTTCTTGTGCTCTTGCTCAACAGAAGATGTGTTTCTTGTCCGACCCTAATTCTTTTTCTCCACTTAGGCGTTCATTATATCAACTGATGCAATCGGTAACGATTGCGACTGAAGAGGTCATGTAGCTCAAATTGTCATGCACGTCATACATGTGAACCCAACTTCGGACATGACCTTGCAGACGCCTTAAGTCATTACAGTCTATGAGAATGGTTATTCTATCAATTTGATGTGTTTCCATTGGAATATGGAATCAAAAAGAAAAAACACACTACTCTTCCTTGCTATTTTTTGTGCCGAGTACTTTGTGCATATTTGAAAACATTTTGCAGTAAAAGTTTTAGTTTGATGGAGCGAGGAGGATCGAAGTGTTCACTTGCTTATGAATGGATTCTGGGCACTGCAGTCAACTTTTATTATTGATTCATTGATCTTTGATCTGCTTAGATTCCTGGATTTGTTCTTTTCTTGAGCGGAAAATGGGAATATCCTTGTGTTTATGTTGCATTGACTAGTTCACCTTGTTTCTTGGGAGCCTATTTTGGAGGGGGGAAGGGAGACCACTTTTGCGGGTTTGAAACCTCTTCCCACATGTTCACTTACTGTGTTTTCTACATTATGCGGTTGTAAATGTGTTCTTGATTCTTATGATGAAAGCTAAATGGGTTTTATGTGCTAATTGTTTATTTGTCATTTATAAGTTATAATATTCCTAAGGTGCAGATAGCTGTATTTGATGCTTCTAGCTTTCTCTTTCAGGCATTTTTAATGGGAAATTCTGTACTGTGTTCAGGGCTCTGTTTCATTTCTCATAGGACTCTTCCTCATCTTTGTTCGTTGGCCAATTGTTGGTATCATCTTTGAAATATATGGTTCCATCATCCTATTCGGGTTAGTCACGGATTTTAGATATACATTATATCTGCTTGCATAGTTATTTTGGCATCCATTTCATGCTAGTTTGTTGTCGTTTCTTGCAGTCGTTTTTGGCCTTCTGCAAAAGTGGTACTATTTCAGATTCCAATCATAGGCTGGTTCCTCCAGTACCCGGTAGTGGTATGAACAATGTTTCATGATTCAATTCCTCACATTTCCATTATTGAATAAACAGGCTCTCCTCTCGTATTTTAGTTTTTCTATGTTATTATTGTTTCCCCTAGTCCTGGCTTAATTAATTTTCTTTTTTCTTTCTGTGCTCCAGTTTCTAGGTCGTTTAAAGCAGAGTTTTGGTTGATGAACGTCTCAGGAGCTACGTCTGCCATGTGGTATACTGATGATGCTAATATTGTACTAAGTGCCTCTTCTTTCAACTCCCTAACTGTCATTGTGGAAGATAGGATGTTAGACTAGGTTTTCCAGTGTGTTGTTTTGGGACTGCAATCTACAGAAAGTGATGTCGTAGTTTCCGGAGCCATCTGTCACAGGTTCTCCTCTTTATGTTGTATTTTCTCTTCTTTATGAGATTTAGATACCTGAAAGAGCAAGAGCAACACAAGGAACTGAAATATCTCTTCTAACTCAATTTCATCAATTCATCCCCAAGTATTTCACCTGAATTTTTGGCAGATTCAAAGCTAAGGTTTGTAAAATTTTGTAACGCCCATGTGTAGTGTGCATCGAAGTCGTTGGTCAACATGCCCATATCATATGTGCAGGGGTTCATTGAAGATTATGCGATTGGTTTGAACTCGGATTCTCCCATTTTTACAATGCCAACACAGCATTTTATAATTTATCGCAGGCATGATTCTTAACAGGCTTATAATATTTCGAAGTACGCAGCAAATTCGTAATTAGATTGAGAGGAAAATTGAAGATGCGTATGGGGGTCTTTCTAGTTCTCCGAAATTTGCACTTTTTGATCCTAAAATTTCATATCTGCAGCAGATACTTTGAATTTTGGGAAACATATAGTTTTGTTTCTTTCCAAAAATGTGAAACCTTAACATTGTTGATTTCCTTTTAATATTTTAATAAAAAGTTTTATTTAAAATTTGAAATATTTTTCTAGCAAAAAAAACCTATAAAAATTTCAACCAATTAGGGTAGTGAATTTAAAGTTTCGAATAAAATTAATAAAGGGCATTTTGTTCATTTCAACTAAATGTTAACAGTGTTAGGGTTTGACGTGAGTGGAGGGTACGAAGCTATAAATTTTTAATCATTCCAACCGGCGTAAATGTGAAACTAAAAAGGTTGAGAGTGAAAATTTGATAAACTTTCGAATCTATACCGAAGGTCAAGAGTGCAAATTTGATTAACTTTGGAATCTACACAAAAATCTCCCGATAGGCGTGCGTGCGTGCGTGCGTTCGTTCTTGCTTTCGATGTTCAAGCAATAAAGCCCACTCCGGCGGCCTACTACAGTGCTACTTCCCTACGCGGATAACGTATTCGCATCTGCGTACGTGATTACGCAAACCCTGGAACTTTCCGCGTACCATTATAAATCCTCTTCCTCGCGCCCCCAGACTTCATACTCATGATCATCTCTCTCTCTCTCTCTCTCTCTCTCTCTCTCTCTCTCTCTCTCTTCCAAACATTAATTCCTTGTTGCTGCTGCTGAGATGGAGCCAGCCCTTTGCGCCAACGGGTGTGGATTTTTCGGCAATCCCGAGACCCGAAATTTGTGTTCCAAGTGCTACAAGGATGCGATCTTCAAGCAGTCCGTGGACAAGCAGTCCGTGGAAGTTTGTCTCTCGAACATGAAAATAGAAGAAGAAGAAGCAGAAGCGAAGAAGAAGGATAAGGCGAAGGAGGTGGTCGCCGCGGAGACGGAGAGCGAGAAAAAACAGGGGCCGAGCAGGTGCGAGGTGTGCAGAAAGCGAGTGGGGCTGATGCAGTTCGTTTGCCGCTGCGGAGGCACCTTCTGTGGACTTCATAGGTACTGGGATAAGCACTGCTGCTCCTTCGAGTTCAAGAAGACGGAGCGCGACGCTATTGCAAGGGCCAATCCCATCATCAAGTCTGATAAATTGGGCAAAATTTAAGAATAATAATTATTTCATTATCCGTTTCTTGATTGAATTTTTCTTTATAAAAAAATTATGCTTGTTGGATTCTTTTTTATTTTTATTTTTTCAAAATTCTGAAGGAGACAATGAATCCTATAAGCGCTCTGATCATCAGCGACCCGGCGCAACCGCCATACAACCTTTTTATTGATTTTTTTTTTCTTAATCCATACGTGGGACTCACACATACCTTTCTTCATGTGATGTGAAATTTAGTAATTCATTTAATATTTTTATTTTAAAATTTGAAGATTGCTGAATTATACGGAGAGGTGGGGTCTGGATATGGCTAAAAATAAAAAAAAAAGGTATTATAGCCATTAGGTATTAGCTCCCTGCTTACAAATTATATAACACAAACAGCTCCCTTCCCTCGTCAAAAAAGCCAAAGCCCTGGTGCTTGAGCTCGACCGCATCGAAAGAAAGAAATTTCATGAAATTTCCGTTAAGTCGCTATCTTCTTGGGTATGTTTATTTATTTAGTTTATAATTGATATGAGTCCCGTGTATTGCTTTTATACCAAATCTATAATACGCGGCGCAGATTCAATGCACACGTTTACATTGAACCTCAATGAAAATGTTTGCATGAAATTTTTACATTATTTTTTAGGACGTACGTAAGTAGGTCCAAGCATAAACATCCTACCTATGAAACTTTATAATTTTTTTATTTTATTTAGTATTTTTAGATTTTTTTTTTTAAAGAATTAGCGTTGTTCATGCATCCCAATTATGAACATGTCTATAAAATATTATAATTTTTCATTTTACTTAGTATTTTTTTTGAAATTTTGAAAACAAAAACTTTAGCACTGTTCATCTGCGGTGTGCCTCATGGCCCATGCGCATGAATAGTGGAAAAAATTTAATTTTCATAATTTCAATGAAAATATTGAAAAAAAATCGAAAAATTATAGAAGTTCACTTGTAAGATGTTCATAATTAGGCCCACATATGTGTACCAAAAATTAAAATAGGTCATGAAAATGTTTGTATTGAACGGGACTCATATAATATACCTTGATTACCTTCCTTTTTATGCTTTCCCAAAAGGTTTTTATGCTTTCCCAAAAGCAATCTGCCCCACCCTTATCTGATTAAAAATAGCTTTAATTCGATCTCTAAACTAGCTGCGAATATACATCCGTGTTTTTGCAGCCAATTTAATTTTAATTTCATTGAGTGTGAGCAACCAAATTATATTGTAACAAAATAACAATAATTATTTGAATGTAACATTTTGTTCAAGTAATATGAAATTTGGCCACATTTGACTGCATGCTACTATCCTTAGGCAGTCGAGAAATAAATAATAGCCAAATTAATATATGTATTCGATTTTAATTTGTACACAATCGGCAAGATGGTTTTATTCAAAAAGTGTATTATAATTTTGGAATAAATTTCATCCACACCTACTTTTTTCGTTAAAAATTGGATATGCTTCAATATCACTCTCCATCCAAAAACGTTAGAATTTTTCATGAAAAGAAAAAAAAATATAAGTAATAGTTTTATACCCTAATGTATTTTTAGGGTCAAGTTACTAAGTACTCATGGTTACCCTATCCAAATTGCACCACTATTATTAAGCAATTTGCAAGTTTACCTTAATGATTTTAATAACAACAATAATACCTCCAATCATTTAAATAAAAGTTTCATAATATATAAATATAAAACTTTTATTTAAATGATACTTTTCGTTGTTTAAAAGGTGAAAATAATATAAAACTATGTGAAATATGCAAACAATTAGCTTTGCAATTTAGGGAAGAAGAAATAGAATGGCATTTTTATCCTTTTAAAAAAATTTAATGGTAATTCATTTTTTAATACACTTCTAATTTTTTGTAAACCATGTAAGTATAGATGCAATTACTTCAAAAGTCATGATACAATTGCAATTTCGCCCAAATTATATATGTATAGATGTAAAACCCCTTTATCTAATAATTTAACAAAATTCGAGTCTGGAGATCAATTAGAGCTCTCTCACACACACACGAATGAAATGATTCTATGAAACCATTTGCCAAGCGTAATCTTTTAGTCTTTTTTATATAAAAACGTACGATTTTTTTTATATAAAAAAAACCAGCATAAGCTTCAGACTTCTCCTCCCTTAGCCAACCAAAATGTACAAAATTTTAAAAACTATCTTTTTAACATTACGGATTATAGAAGTTTTTCATTCAAGCTGATCATTATATATAGCTAATAAGCAGTTATAAATAGATTTATCAGAATAAAATATATCAAAATTAATGTAGTAAAAACCCAACATGCGACTAGCATGGTTGGCAAAGAGTCTTTGCCTAGAGTGTCGAAAGTTCAGACTTCAAGTTTTGACAGAAAAAGTTTATTTTATATTTTAATGTTGATAGGATTATAACATGTACTTTGGGTTGAGTTGTAGATTTAAAGAATATAAACATAAACAAGAAAAAATTTCTTTTACACGTACAATATTTGTCCATAATTTTTAATGTACCCATAACATTGTAAAATTTCTTTTATGCTCATAACATTTCACTTCAAATTTCTATTATACTCATGCAAAAGAAATGTTAACTAACCAATTGAAAAGACAAATTTACCATTTCAAATTCTTCATAGTTGAAATGATTTAGCCATGATTCATTCGGCCGCCCACACTGGGAGGAATATCTTTTTAAAAAAATTTCAATAAAAATGTGAGCACTACCTAGGTAGAATTAGGGGTGCAACTCGGGCTCATGATATTTGGGTTCATCTCGACCCTAACTTTAACCCTATTTATAAAACATTGACCTTAACCCTAACCCTATTTTTGAAAATTGGGTTCGGGTTGAGTTTCGAGTTGAAATTTATGTTAATGAATTTATATTTTATTTAAAAGTGATAAGTTTTGAATTTCAT
The DNA here is from genome assembly GCA_035584095.1 of Annona squamosa. Taxonomy (NCBI): domain Eukaryota; kingdom Viridiplantae; phylum Streptophyta; class Magnoliopsida; order Magnoliales; family Annonaceae; genus Annona; species Annona squamosa. Next base: position 68 of record JAXCLR010064219.1, on the reverse strand, counting down.
ATGAATAAATAATAATAACAAATTATGTAGGTAAACATAATAATATATAATCAAACTACATATTTTTT
>JAXCLR010064084.1:0-15223 GCA_035584095.1 Annona squamosa | reverse complement strand
ATTTCTATTATATATATATAAATATATACATATATATAATGACCTCTCTGCTCGACCCGAGCCTTAATGTCGGAGTAAGCCCTCTTGGGCTTAAGACCCTGCAACAAACCCGCTTAGGTCTAAAACTTCCAGCAAGCCCAAGATGGCCCGAAACTCTTTAACAAGCACAAGACGGCTCAGAACTCTTCAACAAGCCCACTCGGGCTCAAAATTCTTCAACAAGCGCACTTGGGCCCAGAACTCTTTAACAAGCCCAAGATCGCCCAAAATCCCCCAATAAGCCCAGTTGAGCACAAATTGATTGAGTCAAGCCCGGTTAGGCCCAAACTCTTTTCAACATGCCTAGTTGGGCTCGAACCCCTTTTAGATGGTTCAAGTCGACCCAAACTTATTTTCAGAATTTGATTAAATCTAATTCTTAGTAAAACCGCTTAAATTTCAATCCAGAGACCGAATGCAGGAGACGCTGGTTTCTTGTAAAAGTACAGAAGCTGAAAGTAGGACACGCTAGTCTGCTGTATAAATTCAGAAGCTAAGAATGCACGTAGTTTGCTGTGTGGGGTCACTAATGTAGCCGACGGACCCCTTCCTAGCTCCCAAACCAAGTCATCGCTAGTAGACAGGCTAAGCGTATACTCATATTTAAGTCATGACACATGACATCATGTACCACATATTTAAGTCATGGCGTGTGGCGTCATGTACCTCACATTTAAGTTATGGCGCGTGGCGTCATGTACCTCACATTTAAGTCATGGTGCGTGGTGTCATGTACCACACATTCGAGTCACGGCGCGGGGGCGAAGTGTACTCACTTATCTTTATATTTTTGTTAGACACGATTTTTCATGCACTTATAAAGACATAGAAAGATCTTCTACACATGTTATCGTTATTTCAATAAAAATAAGCATTTTTTATGGACTATTGTATTCAGCTCTTTTAATCAAGAATTTTCTCGTTAGAGATGTACAATCAAAATATGGAATATAATGCAAAATATTTATGTGATATACTTTTTGGACTCGGTGAAAGAATTAAATGCTTTAAAATTTTGATGGGGAATTAATTAAGTATTTATTTTCAAAGCCAGAGGAAAACAATTTTTAACAATATTTTTCACGAGGCCGGAACAAATGGTGAACCTGACATGAAACATTCTCCCTTCATCTTTAAGAGCTGAAAACTATAGTCTTTATATGCTTACTTAACTTCTCACTGCTAACACTCTGAAGTGCTCCTTTGCAGATCTCATGGCGCATTGGACAGCTTTCGAATTCCTACTCAATGGTGGTTTTGTCATTTCTAAGCCAAACCATATGGATGCGGCTATCCCACATCACTTTATTTGCATACCAGGGAAACCGGAACAGTGTATTTATCGACACGTCGACTACTCTCCTGCAGTGGTCAAGCGAAGAAGAGATCGACCAGCACTACTCAAGGAGCCTTTTATTCTTCAAGGCCCTAGGACCACTCCTATCTGACTGACGAAGTCTTTGTGGGCGCCAACCCGAATGGGCCCACCTGCTCTACGGTCAAACTATGCCGAGAAGTCTGCCCATTGGTTTGCTGCACCAGCTCAACCAATAGCACAATAACCTGCAAGATAACCTATCTTGCGATCCAACCCCACGAGAAGGGCTGCAAGACAATCTACTGCAACTCGGCTAGTGCCAACTTGCCAACCAGAAGCCAATGTTTTCCAAAACAGGAACAAATCTATACCAAATCCTGTTCAATGCACTATCACTCGCCAGTTCGGTCGGGCTGCCTCAAGGGTTGTTGACCCTCCCAACCTGACTGAGATGACACCCGAGAGAGAAAGAAGTCAAGAAGACCGGCCAAAGTTTCTTGGTCTAATGCTCCACCAGCTGATGGAAGGGATGACCGATTTGAGTCACAATGACCCATTATTATCCGATCCAATTTAGGCACCCTACAATTCGTCATTTCTGATCCAACATACCCGCCTCATCAGCTAACTGCTACTTTGTCTAGCTTACAAGTTAGAGTTAAGTCTCTAGGTCACCATGATACTCCAACATAGTAAGGGTTCCTCAGCATGTATCAAGGAAATCGAGGGAAAAAACACATCAGAAAAAGCAGTTCGAGAAAACAACTTCCTGTTTAAACTTGAAGGTTTCACCACCATTGCCACTAGGGCCGAGGTATAGGTTATTTTCACACCCTAGACAAAGAGGAAGGCCGCAAAAGAAGCCATTGCAGAATGCTCGCAAATTGAGAGCATCTCGAAAGCCAAGACTCTTTAACAAATGGCAGTATCCTCAGAAGCGCCATACAATGTATCCACATTCGGTTCTCAGGCTGATCACTAATTTTATACACAAAAATCAATTCGCCTCATTGATCGGACTGAGGGAGGATACAACTTATGAGCTTGTCGTGGCCCCGACACTCCAAGAGAGAAGCTAAAAGGAGGAGGCATCTCCTCCAAACAACGAAAGTTAACATAGTGGACCTTACCTAACCAAGCACTTCAAAAGTTTCGGAGATGTTGACCCGGTCAAGGGTAGCCGCAATGCCCATTATGCCACCATTCTGCAGCCTCTCTCATCTTGAAGGTATTAGGACCGCTCTCCCAAGAGGTCAATTTGAAGCCTCTTACATGGTGGACGAAGAAGAAAAGGTTATTACACCTAAGTCTCAGCTCATTCATGATCTCCAGGAGGAAATTAAGCATATGAAATGGGCTATGGAAACTCCCGGCAACAAGACAACAAGTTCCCATCAGTCGCTATCACCAAGAAACCATTAATCAGTCCATCAGCCTAAGAAACTAATTAGGCAGCGGACCAAGGAAGATGAAAATATAGAATTGGAACAAGGCTTTCCGTAATTCAATAATCTGCGTATCAATACCCCTCGAACTCAAGACGCGCGAGTAAACACACCTATGGGGTCTCCACCCGGGTTTGTTACGTAGATGGAGATGGTACATCAGCTTGTGGCTGAATGCCTACGTCGCCAGGCACCTCAGCTTACTAGGGTCCCTGCAATGACGATCAACAGGCCTTATCCCCCAGAGGTTGAAGCAGAGTTGCTACCTAGGGATTTGAAGCCACCAAAGATCCAATTCGATGGGACCGGGAGTGCGTTAAAGCACCTGGCATCATTCCACTATGCCATGGGCAACTGGGCGCACCATTCAAATTTTTGTCTTCGAATGTTCCCCAGTACCCTTTCTGGTGATGCTTTCCAGTGGTACATATCTCCCCTGACTAGCACTGTGCGAACATGAGAAGAGATGAAGGAAATGTTCGCCTCCCGATTCGTTGATACTACACGAGAAGTACAACTATCAGAATTATCAACCTTGTCTCAAAAGAAGGATGAGCCATTTGAAGCCTACATCATCAGATGGCAGAGGGACGTAACCGGTGTCAAGCACTCCTCTCTCAAGTAATGAAGGTCAATTTTTGTTGAAATGGCATCAAGATGGAAATTTCCTTGCTAATGAATGAACAACTAAGTACATTTTAGGCCCTAGCCACAAAAGCTTGTCGAAAAGAGTATTTGTTGTCTCAACAAAAAGCCTGGAAGAAGGAGTCATCCACGACTACTACGTTTAAGAAGACGAAAACCGAAGAGACCTCTGCGAACACTACAGAGGTTAAGAAGCAGCCAGATAAAGTAAAGCTGCCCGCAAAAGAGCAGCCTGCAAAACCTTCTGAAGAAAGGAAATCCAATACGCCTTCGAGGAAGATGATGTGGAGACGCTATTCCAGCACCTCATGTCAACCGGGATATTCGAGCTGCCAGCCCAAAAAGGCCAGAAGAAGTTGGACGTACTTCTCGTCAGCAACATTGCAGTTATCACCGATATGTCGGCTACCCTACCAAGAAGTGTTGGGATCTTCAAGCAATATTGTAAGACTATATTGAAAAAGGGATTATAAAACTCAGTCCTCCAGCATAGGCTTCATCGAATGTTGTGACAATTGAGATGACAGAAATAGGTGATTGGGAAGCAGTTTGAAAACTGTCAAGCCTAAGAAAGACGAAAAGATATCTCAAAAATCTTTACAAAGAAGATAAAAGGATCAGGGATAAGGTCATTCTCCCTTTCTTCTCAAGGCATTTGAGGCAATCCTCTAGTGAAACCATTCTTGATCATGGACTTTCTGCACCCCGAGTTGCTACTCCCATTCTATCGATGGCTTGCTGGTAGATCGCCTCAACCAGAAAAAGAAAGATACATTCTCGAGGAATTACAGAACATTACTCTATGTGAGTTCCCTGAGGATGGTCCGTTTTGGGACCTAGATAGCAACAAAGGAGAGGCTGAAACTTGTTATCATATAAATGTGTTTGCGTCCAAACCTGCAAAGCGACGAAGGACTACCTCAGTGCTTATCCCTAACTACACCAAGTTTGAAGTTGGGATGTCACTAGTAAACCACATCATCGCATATTTGCGAGAATCTCGACTACTGCCAGCATCCTGGGAAACCAGAGTGGAATACTTCCAGTACTCACTGGGGGAATCAATGATGTCTTGGTACCAAGATAATCATATCAAAGAAATTACTGAGTGGGTCATCTTCATAGACACGTTCTTAGTCCGTTTCTTGTCAAGGCAAAGAGAGCAGTTCCCTAGTAATTATTTGAGGGAAATACAATATAGTCAAGAATCCACTGCTCATTACATAAATTATCTCAGACACAATACGTGAAGCGATCCCTTAGCCATATGATTGCCTGAACCTGAAGTGGTCATGAATTACCTTTCAGATGTAGTATGCCCTCCGATTGACAACGGGTACAAGACCTTTGGAGCCAAAACTTTTACAAAGGTAACCCAGTGGGTCGACAACGAAAGCTTCGAACAAGAGGCAATTTTTAGTGATGCCGAAGATTTTGGGAGGACAAATCAACTCCAAGTCCTGCATATACTACGATTAAACAATGAGTCCATCCTTCGAGTGTTCCCTTTCTTAACTAGGGAGTTAAGCTATGATTAGCCACATATTCAATTATTCCATGGGAATCATAAGTATGCATTGCCATATTTGTTTGTTTATTCGCTGGCGGTCTGTCAAATGGGGGCAAATAGAAGAGTTTGCACTCGGACACTTTGTCTTGAGCTTGGCCTATGACAGTTACGCTCTTCTCTGGATCTCCTCGCTTCCCGAGGAAGCATTTGGTTCTTGGAAAGAGTTCGTTGATATATTATCCTAAGATTCCACGAATACGAAACAGAGTTCCCTCCAGAGATGATAGAAGTCATGCACCTCCTATCAGGAGAATCTCAGTATGACTACATCTTCAGATGGATAAACTGCAGAATAATCAATCAACAATTCGATAAAGAAGGAATCATGTTCACCAGTGTATCAAGTCAATGAGTGGGTATTACCCTTAAGTCCCAAAAGTACTGTCATTTTTCTTAGATGTACTATGAACATTAGCTACGAACATTCAGGACTCTGCCTCTTGCAACATGGTGCAAGTTGAAGAGAACGTTCTTGCAATTCTTCGATCTGGTCAAATCACACCAGAAAACAAGGGTAAAGCGCAGGCGCAAGAAACTCATACTAAGCTAGAACAGCACATAGCAGCCAATTATGGGAAGTCCTTAGTAAGCTATGATGTGCTTGAACACTTGAATCGACTCCCTACTCGACTCAGTATTTATGATGCGTTGCAGTTATTGCAAGAAGCCAGGGATGCACTGGTTAGTGCTCTGACAAACGAAAATGTTCATCTAGATTACCTGGTCAACGCCACTGAATGTAATGAGATCATATAATTCACTGATGAGGATATGTTGCTTGGAGATATTAATCACAACCGACCTTTATATATTACGGGCAACCTGGCCCATGAACTGGTTAACAGAATCATGATCGATGTCGAGTTCGTGATTAATATCCTGCCCCTTCGAACACTTAAGAGGATCGGAATTTCTCCATCAGCATTAAAAGACACTAGTGTGGTGATTCACGAGTTTAATTAAGAGACTCAAAAGGCCATGGGCCTAATTGAGTTGGAACTAAGCATCGAAGATTTCTGCACCAAAATCTCATGCTTTGTGATTAATACTCTAACCTCATATAACTTGCTACTAGGGAGGCCTTGGCTCCACAACAATAAGATCATCGCATCAACGTTGCATCAATGCTTCAAGTACTGTAAGGATGTAGTTGAAAAAAGGATCTTTGCTGACCATAAACCATTCACAACGGCAGAATTATTTTACTCTGATGCTAAGTATTATGACTTGACATCTGCTGTTAACACATCAATGAAAGCAATTGAAGCAACTACATTAGAAGTTCAGCATGAGGTATCTCAGGCTCCCCCACCCCAGTAAGCACATACATATTGGAAGGTCAAGGTCGTGATAGAGGGTGTCGAGGGTGTTCAAACCAAATTTGAAAATATGAGCCTCAATTCAATACAGCTACTACCGCGACAATGACAGGGGGCAGACATACCACCTCCTACCAGCTATAACAACACTGTCGCAGGCTCACGATTTTACTTAGAAATCCTGAAAAAGGTTGCTAAACCGCATCGAGCCAATTCCCCTAGGTTTGAGGTGGATCTGGAAACTCTTCGGAGATTTCAAAACCAAGCCAGTGAGGAAGCCAAGTCACTTTGCCGTGAGAATGACGGAATGGCCACTGAGGCCGCTCACCAAAACTAAAAACCTAGGGGAGCACTCGACAAGGTTTTATCATTGCTCGTGAAATTTAATGTATCTACTCCAAGTGTGCGGGGACATTAAGATGAAAAATTTGTCAAAAAATATTTTATAAAGCAATATGACAAAGTTTACAGAAGCCCTAACAAATCCTCTTGCCTGCCTACCGCTAAGCTCAAAAAATGAGATTTCTATCACTATAGCAAAAAAAGCAAAAAAATTATGGATTTGATGGAATTCTACCCCGACGAACCACATCTATCATGCCTTGGAAGTAACATCCCTATCCAGTTATCTGAAAGACCTCCTGGTTATCAAAAGAGTAACAAAAGACTCGGTCTCAGGTACAAAGAAGAAGAAGACGCCGATTTCGCTACCAACTACTACATCTCCACAAGCGAGGACTCTAGCAACGATGAAAAGGCATTAATAGAATTAGAGGACGCTCGACCTGCGATTGAGGATGGAGGGCATCCTACTATTGATGTACTTGAGGAATTCAATCTCGGGACTGAGGAGAACTCAAGACCCATTTTTATTGCCAAAAACCTGGCCGAAAAAGAAAAGGTGACATTAAGGAAACTTTTGAGTTATTTCAAAGATGTTTTTGCTTGAGGATATTCCGAGATGCCAGGCTCAACCCTGCGGTTGCAATGCACCATCCGCACATTACGCGAGATAAAGGTTTCGACAGGAGCTCGAGGAACAAATTATCAAAGAAGTTGAAAAACTCATTGATGCTGAATTCATTCGGGAAATCAAATTTTCGAGATGGATTTCTAACGTCATTACCATCAAAAAGAAAAATGAGCAAATCCGCATTTGCATAGATTTTTGAGATCTAAATGAAGCATGCCCTAAGGATGAATTTTCTCTTCCTTTCACCAATTTGCTAATCAACAGCACGGCCCTGTATGATACATTCTTATTTATGAATGGATATTCAGGATACAATCAAATCAAGAAGGCTCCAGCAGATGAAGCTGCAACAGCATTTTAAACACCGATGGGTATCTATTGCTACAAAGTCATGCCTTTTGGTCTTAAGAATGCTGGCGCAACTTATCAAATAGCTATGCAAAAAATATTCCATGATATGTTACATAAACATGTTGAGTGTTATTTCAACGACCTAGTTGTAAGATTTGAAGGTCACGATAGACATAAAGAAGATTTGAGGTCGGTGTTTCTGCGTCTAAGAAAGTATGATCTCAAGACGAATCCTCTCAAATGTGCATTCGGAATATCATCTGGAAAATTCCTCGGGTTCATAATCTGCCAAAGGGGAATTGAGATTGATCTACTCACAATGGAAGCAATTCAAAATATGTCGCCTCCATGAAACCTCAGAGAACTTAGAAGTCTGCAAGGCCAACTATCATATATCTGGCGTTTCATCTCCAATTTGTCCGGCCGGTGTCAGCCCTTTCACAATTTGATGAAAAAAGATACGACTTTCTAGTGGGACGTGAAATGCCAACGGGCTTTTGAAGCCATTAAAGAATTGCTGCAAAATCCTCCTATTTTAACGACTCCAGTGAAAGGAAAGCTGCTCATTCTCTATATCACCACTAGTCTACAATCACTGGGGGCATTGATTGCAAAAGAAAATGCCCAGGGCAAAGAACAAGCCACATATTATCTCAATCGTCGATTATTGTAAGCTGAATGTAATTATTCCTCGATAGAGAAGATTTGTCTAGCATTGGTCTTTATGGCACAGAAGCTAAGACATTATTTCCTCACGCATCAAATCATACTGCAATCAACTCTTAAGTTCTTGATCACTAGACCAATGCTTTCAAGATGCCTAGCAAAATGGTCATTACTATTATCTGAATTTGATATCAAAAATGTGCCATGAAAGGCAGTAAAAGGGCAAGTGTTAGCAGACTTCCTAGCAGCCCATCCGCTTGAAGAAGACTTTCCCATATTAGAAAACCTCCCTGATGAGAGGGTTTTCTATGCAAATGATGATCAAATGTGGTAAATATATTTCGATGGCACTTCAAAGCCATCCGGAGCTGGCGTTAGAATTGTCGTAGCTCCCCTCATAAAGACTTGTTCCCATACTCATATTTTCTTAGAAAAATCGCAATAAATAATGAAGCTGAATATGAGGTTTTACTCCTTGTCATAGAACTTCTTTTGCAATTAGATATTTGATTTGTGCAAATATTTGGGGACTCTAAATTGGTTATTAAACAGTTAAACAATTAATACGAAGTGCACCAGCCACATTTGTGAAAATATTATGATAAAGCTCAAACTTTATTAGCAAAGTTCGAAATTATTTCTGTTGAGCACGTTCCTTACTATCAAAATAGGCTAGTATTCTCGCTTTCAATGAGCTTGATGACATGACAATTCGAGTACAAAGATTAGAAGATGATGAAGAACTCCAAGTAATTCGAGTTGGATGGTGTGTATCCGAGGTAACCACAAACAATGATGACTGGCGCATCCCTATCATCAACTATCTCAAATGTGGTATTGAACCAAATGATCCAAATGCAAGGAAGTCACTGAGAAAGGCTATTTTGTGATATACCGTGTTTCAAGATGATTTGTATCAGATTGCTTTTGATGGGCTTTGGCTTTGCTGCATTAACGGGAATGATATCTATCAAGTTCTTCAAGAGACACACTCCAGTGAGTGTGGCACTCACCAATCTAGACGTCATCTTTATCATAGGATCCAAACATTAGGCTATTATTGGCCCATAATGGTCCAAGACTCCATCAATTTTGCAAAATTCTGTGAAGCCTACCAAATGCATGAAGATATTTATCATATTCCTGCTTCAATAATGTCTCTAGAACCTATTTCGTGGTCATTCTCTTGGTGGGGCTTTGAAATATCAAGAGGTGATTGAATTTATCCGAACACAAGAGGTGGTTGAATTTATCAGCACAAAATCATCTACCGTTATGGTGTCATCTATCAAATCACCTCAGATAATGACACATCATTTAAAAATGACAAAGTAAATCAGTTATGCCGGAAATTTGGAATCAAGCAAGTATTCTCATCGCCCTATTACCCACAAGAAAATGGTCAAGCAGAGGCATTTAACAAAAATATCATTCGAATCCTCAAAAAGACCACTGTGAAAAATAAGCGAGATTGGCATAAGAGGTTACCCGAAGTACTGTGGGCCTACAGAACCATACATCGAACTGCAATGGGAGCAATGCCATATTCACTACTTTTTAGCACTAAAGCAGTTTTACCAGTGGAGATCCAGTTAACATCCTTAAGGGTTGCTATCCATTTTGAGTGAACTACTAAACAACAAGCTAAACTTCGTTTCGATGAGCTCGAAGCACTAGATGAAAAGCGAATTCAAGCACGACAACAAATCAAACTCTATCAAGCTCGGATGATCAAAGCATATAGTAAAGTTGTGAAACATCACTCATTTAAAAGAGAAGATTTTGTGCTAAAGTTACGCACGGAGCTTATGGCCGGGGGCAAACTTGCCAGTAAATTCGAGCCTAAATAGGAAGGGCCTTACATCGTCGAGAGGGTCTATAGCAATGGCACATTTAAAACTGTTAATTGCCAGAATCAAGTCAAAGCAACTGTAAATGCCAATTACTTAAAAAGATACTATTCGTAGAAGTTATAAAGGGAGTCATAAATCAAAATTTTGCAAGAGAATCTCTATAGTCTCTCTTGTAGAATGGACTCCTTCAAAACTCGGATAGAGTTCAGTACATCAGTAGGAGGAACTGTATACGCTCGCGGCTCTTCGACCTTAGCCTCCATAGTAGAAATAACCCAACTCTCTGAATCAATTCTTACTTTGTAGAGGTCAACTTCAGCTTGAAGTTCGTTGGAGGTAGAAATCAACGAATTTAGTCTACTTTTATCCACAAAGATAGAAGTAACAATGTGACGGACCTCAGCCTGTTTGGCCACTATGGATGCTTGAATCTCCTCGGCAATCATCTTTTTACCTTCCATCTCATTTGCAACCTGGAGGTTTCATTCCTTAAGTTGAGCAAGGCTATCTCTACATTTAGCAAGGTCGGCTTTTGCGGATGCTAGATCTTCTACGAAAAGAAAGGATTCTGCAGCAGCCCCGAGCTCTCGCCAACGGGCACGCAACTTCTCCAGTGAGAGTATGACATCATCAAAACCAGAAATGCGAAGTTAGAGCCTATCTAGGACTGTGGAAAAGTCTTCACAAATATCCAACGCTTTGGTGACATCATCAGGAGAATTCATGCCTCTTAAAGAAGAAATGATGCACCCCTTGAATTGTGCTATTGCGCGCCTTAGACGCTTGAGATCCCACTGCTCTAACTGCTCCGCCCCAATCACCTTGAAAGTTTAAAAAGAAATGATGCAAAGGATCAAGAAACGATCTTTGACATCAAGAAGCTAACGAGCCCCACTTGAGCTCGTGCTAGTACTAGGACCGGTTGAACTAAAGTGAGAACCACCTAAGCGAACAGGTGCTAAGGTTGAAAAGTATAAGTGAAGATGTCAGAACAGCAAGTTAACTAGTCAAAAAGCCAAAATACAAATACCTGGTGATGTAGGAAAAACGGGTAATGGCTCTATCGATGTCGAATTCTCCCTACCATGAGCATCATCATCAGATACTTCGACAACTAAGGCGGATGTTAAAGAGAGAGAGAGAGAGGGAGAGAGATGTACAAGAAGAAAGCAAAAAAAAGGAAAGAGGGGGTTTACCTTCAAAATTCATACCTGCACCTTCTGGGTGGTTACATAGAGCTTCCATGCGGATTTCCTCTCTCCAACCAAATCCTACTAAATAGGTGATCAAGATAAGAATAATTGTAAGAAACAGATATAATTGGCAAAGTAATCTAGCATACCTATAGTCCTATCATCAGAATGAATCGCTTTCACGGGGGTATCTTTGGCTATTGATGGTGGAGAGTGACACGTCTAGGGAGTCTGAACTCCCAAAAAATCCCACATGAAGATGTTATCAGAAAATATAGGCTCGCTATCACAAGACCGCATCGGTTAGTCAATTTGACCCATGTTTAGATCTACATGGAAGCCCAAGAGGTCACTCAGAACATGGTCGCTGGAATCCGGCAACACAGGAGAGTTGTTCTGCACATCAGCACACATTCCCTTACTCACTTCACCGTTATTGGAAGAATTTATGGCAACATTCGGCTCTGCTACAATGTCCCCTTCCTCAGATGGCTTGGGTGGCTTGGAAATGGGATATGACCTTTCATTAGACTCTCCTAATATATCAACTTTAAAAGGTCTTGCAACTTCTCCTTGCTCTGAAGAATCTTTTCCTTGAGAAAGATTTGAAAGTCCAGTAATGGAGACAAAGCCCTCGTTCTCCAAATTTTTCGCTTCTCGCCACAAGTGTTATGCACTATTAATGACTCTGTAGCCTCTGAGTTGGTGGGACGATTGGGAAACCAAAAGCGACTGATTGGCTTTGGTGGATATACAACCTTGGAAAGCTTAACATTGTATTCTAAAAAAATGGGGGGATAGGTAAGGATAAAAACATAAAAAAAGGAGAAAAAAGAGAGAAGAAACATACTTCAAGTCTCCATAGGTTTCTGGTCCTTTTGAAAAGCTTCCTTTTCAGCAACTAACTCCCATAAAGTCTTCTTGGCTGACTCGGTGTCACGATGAATATACTCCTTTCCTTCCGCAACCCAGTCAATGCAGTGAAAGCTACAACCGATGATCCCAGGGTAGGCCTTGAAGGAATCAATGTGTTGGACACAAACAGCCTCAGTCTCGTCCACATCTAGTTCTTTGAAGCGTTTAATCTCAAAGGGCATCACCAAGTCCAGTTCACCCTAGCTGGTAGTCAAATCAAGAGGTTTAAAAACCCAAAAAAGCAAGATTTAGGTGCAACTTGCTCGACAACTTTTACCGTACAAATGTCATACCAATGAACATAATCTTGAGTTGCCTAGACTCGACGATCAAACGAAGAAAATTTCAGCTCACAGGAGAACTTAACTCCCTCAAAGCGCGAGCATACCGCGAGCTAGTAAAGAGGTCCGACTCCAACTTCCCTTTGATATCTTGGGATGCGGGGAAGATATGCAGGAACGTCTTGATCAAAGCCGAACTGACGGGCAAACCTATGAGGATAATACGGGTAAACTTCAAATTAAGGACCATCCCTGTAAGCTAAGAGACCTAGTTGAAGTGACAACGCAAAGTCCTTCTCATTAAGGGCCAGTGCATCAGAGGAAGATTTTGTCGGCCACTCACAGGGGCAACCATACGAAAGAACATCTCTTCAAAATAACCAGCTTAGATAAGAAGCCTGGTCATGTCTTCAAAACTATAGCTGGCTAAGTTACGCCTAGCAAATTTCTTTAATATCAAACCCTGAGAAGGAAATTGGGCAACTTCCTCGACTCCATAAATCTCAGGGAAATAAAATCCAAGCCAGTCAAGGAGAAAATGAGCCGGGAAATAAGAAATGGCGCACCTAGGCCTTTCTCATTATATATAATCTGATTTAAACCCTTATAGATATCACATAATACTCGTGGTACCAAAAGCAAAGCATTTGCCTTGAGCCATCCCGCAAGCAACATGAAGAAATGACCATTTTACAAGGCCGTAGGCTGAAGAAGAAGGATAGATGACCATGGAAATCCAAAGCCACAAAAAAGGATAAGCTCGACTTGAGGCTGTACTTGTTATAGGCTCTCTAGGGGAAGCCACAGACCGCCTTGCCCATTGGCATGAAACTCAACAATGTTAGAAGGCTAGTTGTCATTATATACCCGTTGGTCAAAAATCCTTGAGAATAATGCCACCTAGTCCCTCGCTGTGAACTTTTCCTTCTTGGTCGTTTGATACAACTCGTCAAGAAAATCTATGACGTTTAAAGCCATCAGGTTCTTATTGAAGGAAGAGTTTGGAGGGGTACACTTGTCAAAAGGCAATCCACATACAGGGAGACCACATATTCCCTTCAGATCCCATAAAGTAATGCTCATCTCTCTAAATGGAAATATAAAAGAGTTAGTCGCCGATGACCAGAAACTGACAAAAGCATTGATGATGTTGTTGTCTTTCCAAAAACTCTCTCCAGTGGCTAAGATCGCATCTTTCACACCAGTGGCTGTAAGCACCACCTCATGACGAGAGACCAGATGTTGTCCCTATTGATTAAAGCCCAGGATGTTACCCAAGCAACTATGGTAGATATTCGCACCATCCTTACATATAAAAGAATAGTCTTCTAGTTCCTTTTGCAACCAGCGAGGAGTCTTTACGATAAAATTATGGGGATTGCCTAATGCCCTAGTCGGGAGTAGAAAGCAACAAGAAAAGGTCTTGCGGGGATCGGTTGCAGCAATACCTTTTCCAAAGATATAACCTTCTTGGCAGTTCAAACGCTTGGTGAAAATCTTCTTTAGGATAATAAAGATTCGAGTAGAGCGACTATTAATGTCTTTCATAAGGTGGCAGCGCATGGAGCTGAAGTGAGAAGGTCCATGTGAACATTCGAAATATTCGTGGCTTGCTAAGGCAGGATACCACCCAAAAAAAGAAGAGCAGCCCCCACAAGGGCGATCGAAGAAGAAATCGTACTTCTTGGCACTTTGCGCAGTTCTCTTTCTCGGAACACGCTGCTTTTTCTTAGATACCATCATTTCTTCAAGAGAACTCTTCTGAGAAGACTCATTTTTGTTCGAGGAGGATTTTTGCCTCTTAGACTCCCCACAAGCATATGCAACAGCCTTACGCTTCTTCACGAGAGAAGGTAATGTTGGAGGCACCGCAATTGAAACTACTTTGAGGAAAGGAGTCACGCTATCCTTTGGCTCCTTAAGGAAAGAACGCTGCTTTTTCACCGTTGGTTTCTCTCTTGGTGAAAGAATAGGAAATTCTAGAGAAGCCATTGCCTGCATATATATATATATATATCAAATTTCAAAAAAAAGAAAAAGAAAAAAAGAAAAAAAGAAAAAGAAAAATAAGGGAACTACCACACGTTATGGCTTTGCTACAAAAAGTATAAAGTTGTTGATACTTTAGTGCTAGCAATTAAAATACTCCTCTTAAGAACCCAAATCAAGTAGTGGCCATCAAATCTGAAATAAGAAGCCAGTGGAACCCCTGGGTGGGACATTTAAAAAAAAGAGAATATATATATATATATATACACGGCTCGGCATAATAGGGGGGCATTGAATGAAATCCGCTAAATATAAATAACTGTGGAGCAGTACCTCTAACCCATAAATCACAGGGGTACGGGCTCGTTGACTCTCAAAGCTCTTGAAGCGCTGTGCCTAGCTGCAAAAAAAATAAAATAAAAAATCTCATTATTGATAAAAGCGCGTTGTGTTATTCCAGCAAGAAAGGAAAATGAGTCAAGAAAGGTCAGTCGCACAACATGTCAAGAATCATGCCTTTTACAAGTAGCCCACAACGACATAACTCCTTAGAGGGCATTTGATGAGATATATTTTTAACCATAGGACCACTACAATTATATAGTTAATTTCAGCCTATGAAATTATATGATTTTTCATGTGTTAAAAAAAAGTAAAAGGAAAAAA
>JAXCLR010063840.1:0-15252 GCA_035584095.1 Annona squamosa | reverse complement strand
ACCACTATAAAATCTTGAGTGTTTGATTTATATTTCTGCTCTCAACATTATATTGCTTTCCATTTCATTTCTTCATAGAGGGGAATAGATTAATCCGGGGTAAAGTTTCTGTTTAAGTTATAAATTTTCGAAATACCCAATTCACCCCTCCCCTCTTGGGTAATTGTCATTAACTCAGGACCAACAGCTCTCTCTAACTCTTCTTCTTCTACTGGGAGTAGTCCTAGCCTAGGTATCCCCTTGGTTGGTCAAAGGCTGTCTAGGTGGATAGCCACCTTGTTAGTTGTTGAGAGGGCCGACTTAGCTTCATTCCATTTGGGAGAATGCTTAGAATTGTCTAGGGTAGTATTGAATCATCCCTTCTTAGAAGCTGCAGCTCAGTTTTGGATCCCTTCATTAGGAATATTCAGGTTTGAAAATGTTGAATTGTCTCCTTCTTTAGAGGAGGTTTCTAGACTTACCGGATTGTCACTCTTTATGGATGTTTCAGTTTTGCCTCTTGGACCTATAGGTGAAGACCTATTTACTTTCTTGTTTAACGCAGATCCTAGGCAATATGATTTGTCTACCCCTAATGAGTCTCCCTCTATTTCTTTAGACCTATTTTATGAGGAGTTTTCTATTCGCAGAGAGCATCCTGGTACTCCTAGGGGTGTTGCATGTAGGAACACCTTAATTTTAGGGATCCTTGTTGAGATTCTCCTCCCTTCGGATGTATTTTTAAAACTGTCACTTCTTTCTTTTGTGCACTTGGCCATACTAAGAAAGCCTCTTGTTCCTACTGTTTTGGCTGGAATTCATGAAGGCTTGACTCAATTTCATGAAGGGTCTGGTTCTTTGCAAGGATATCTAGCTGTTTTACAAATAAGTACTAATATGTTTATTTTTTTTGTGAAACATGTCTTTTCTTATATGTGACATGTATTACCCCTAATCATGTTGCTTTTGGTAGCTTTCGACTTGTTCTTTTTGAGCCGTGAGTCTTATTCTAGGTTCTGGTTGTCGGAAATAATATGTGTTGTTTTTAATCTGATATTTTTTTTAATTTAATCTAAACTATAAGTACTGGAGGTAGATATACTATACTTAAAATTTTATTTGCTGTTTTGAAATTGCTATTCTTGAAAATTTGCATGTTATTTTGAGGCTGTGGATTCTTGAGAAATGGGGACGTTTAATTAGTTTATTGATTCTTTTCATCCTAAATTGCTAAGCACTTCCTATTTGTTGTCATTTCTTTGAAAATGTACAATGGTTTTGAAGTTATTGAATCTGGAACTTTGTATGTTATATTAAAGTTGTCACACCTGAAATTCTGCATGTTATCTTGAGACTTTTTTTGAATCTGAATCTTTACTTATTACTTGAGATTAATGAAATATAGAATTTTACATGCTAGATTGTTTAATCTGAAATTATGCTTAAAGCTTTGCATGCTTCCTTGAAACTGCACAATCTGAGGTGTTGTATTTTGGGATTATCAGGTCATTCTAATATGTCGTTTATACTTGAACTTATGAAATCTGATATTTGTATGACATTTTTTAGATTATCAAATCTGAAATTATGCTCTTGTGCCTGTTGTTATACCTGAAAACTTGAATCTGAAGTGTTTCTTTTTTTTTTTTTAACATGGTCAATTTTTGAAATCATATCACTCTATAATTGCTAAACCTACAACCTTGAATCTGAGATGTCTTTTTTTTGTCAATTTTGAAATCATGCTAGTGTGCAGTGGTTAAATTTGAAATCCTTAATGTTTATTGTATTATGAGATTTTTTATATCCCTTTGAAGGTTGTTAAATCTAACAAGAGGATCTTTTGAATTATTTGCTGATTACCTCTCTTGCTTTATTTTTTTCCTTTGGAATTATAGTTTTCTTGAAACTCTTGTATGCTGTTTTGATGAATTTAGCATGTTATATTGATTTTGCTGAATGTTGTTTTAAAGTTGTTGAATTTCTGCTTGTAGTTTTGAACTGCCTTTTAGATGTTGCTATTTCTGAAAACTTATATATTATTTTGGGATTGCTAGATTTGAAATTCAGTACATAGTTGGGTCTGAAAATCTGAATAATGCTTCAAAACTGTTAAATCTGGAATTAAGCATACTATTTTGATGTTGCTGAATCTAGAAGCTTGGATGTTTGTTTTTGATTTATTAAGTCTGAAATTTTACAAACTTTACTATAAACCTAAGTTTTGGAATAGTTTCTTTAAAGTTTGTTCATCTGGAATGCTTATCTGATGTTGATGTATCTGAAAATTTGTTCTAAAGTTGTTAAGTTTGAAACCTTACTGATTTTTTTTGAATGTTTAAATTTAAAATTATGGTTCTCAAGTGTGGTTAAATCTGGAACCATGATTGTTACCTTGAAATGGTTGCCTCTAAGATGTTACCTGCCATTGTGAATCTGAAGTTTTGATGTGGCTTTAAGATTTCTATAATTTTGTATGTTATTTTGAAGTTTCCACTATCTAAAAAAATTTTCTTAAGGTTGTTATATCTGAAACTTTAAAAGTTGTCTTACAATTGTTGTTTTTGAATAATACTTTGATATTGCTAGAATCTGAAACCTTAATATTGAATTGCTAAATCTGAAATTTTGGGTGTTGTTAATAGTTACTCCAATTTGAAATACTATTAGTTTTTGTTGATTTTCTCAAGTCATGATTTTATGAATTTATTTATGAGTTGAAGTGATGTTAGGATATCTCTCATAACTTTTGTTTAAAATCAGATATCTTCATATGCTATGCTATTCTTTTCCATGATTACACCACTGAACTCCCCCTCTTTTCTTTCTCTCTCTATTTTTTTTTACAGATCTGGTTAATGGAACACTTGGGATGCATCCCATCCTTTCCCGAACATATGGTCCACCTCCCTTACCTAGCTAGTACTTTGCTAAGTTTTGAATGGACCCCTTTACCTTCAAATTTGCTCTCATATTTGTTTAATTTATCTGAGGAGAGGGTTGTTTGGAAGGCTTCTTAGTTATTTGTTGACCCTCTTATAAGTTGTAGGGATTATGGGTATCTTACCCTGCTAGGGGTTTCAAACTATTGTTCTTACAACTCTCAAAGGTTTCTTCACCAGTTTGGTATTTGCCAGTGTGTTCCAAATATGATGAGAACTTTTACTAGGTTTACTGCATATAGTGGGGCTACAATTGTAGACGGAATACTTTTCGGTTGGCATTTTAGTATGTCTGCTTTCGAACTTGGACTAACCTTTACTAGATTGCCTGAATCCTCTTTAAACTACAGGAATTGGTTGGCTACAAAGATGGGTCATATTATTCCAGAAGCTAGCGAGGTTCTTTAACCCGTTGAAGGAGAGGCCATAAAAATTGGCGTACCTGTGATAGTCCCTCATCATTGAGAGACGCAAATTCAAGATTTGAGGATGCAGATTGCATCATTTGCTTCATCCATCGGACAGTTGTCGAAAGCCTTCTCATCTATTCGAGAAGTGCTCTCTCGGTACGAGATATCTTTGGAACCGAGGCCATCTACATTTACACAAGCGCCACCTTCAAGATGAACTTTGGATTTTCAAACTCTTCTTTTTTCTTGGTCTTTTTTTGTATGACACGAACATTGAACTCTTAAAAACTTTTTGTATTAAATTTGTATTTTTTGTTTCTTTGAAGAGGCTTTTAGAGTGCAAGATTCATGTTATGATTTTTCTTCTATACATGTAAACTTGACAACATGTTATGTCAACACTTCTATAATGATAAATGCATTTTTTGGGTACATAATCCCTTTTTTTGTTTTAATTCGACTAGGTGTATTTGTTGGTCTTGAACTTATATGTTGTATCCTCTTATGAATTTAATGATATATATATCAACAATTATGCAGGAAAAAGCTTTTATCTTTGATAATTTTATGCAGGTTCAAATAATAGAAGGTAAAAGTAAGTTAAAACAGCAATGGAAGAAATGGACAAAAATGCCTAATATGCTAGAGAATACTAGTTTTTTTTAGTCTACTCCAAGTACATTTTAACAGTAGCTTATTAAAAAATCCAACGTTAAGAACACACCCAGGTAGCATGTTGAAAGAATGAGCATGGATGGGTTCGGGCCTTTGCCTACGTGGTCTAGATCCTCTTACATATATATATATATATAAAATAAAAGAATGATGATAGACAGGAGGTGTATATTTTGCTTTCCCTCACATAATGTGCCTGATATTAAAAAAATATAGATGAAAAAGAGGTTGATGCAAAGGGAGAACAATGGGCTAGAGGTTTGGTTTTTTTTTTTTTTTGCACAACAAGATAAAAGTCTTTTTAAATCCTTGAATAAGATAACATTTAGCTATATGGAAAAATAACACTTCAAAATGAATTAATACGGTCTTGTCATTTCTCTTTCTCGTTCTTGCAAAAATAGCTAAGAATAATCTAGTAAGTTAGTGAAAAAACTCCATCAGTTCCGCCATGGCAACGCCCCTCATGATCCAATGGATATTCTCTTTTTTATCTTTTAATTCAAAAGGTTTTTTTATCCCTTTTTTTTAAAAAATAAAAATTGAAAATGAGCTTCATCGTGTTGTGCATATTCAACATTTTTTTAATGATGTATTTCAACAAAATTGAAAAGGAAAAATTATGCAAAGAAAAACGTCGTGCCCCCTTTTTTAGGAAAAAAAGAATAATTATGCAAAAAGGAAAATCTCCTGTTTTTTTTATCAATGATGAAAAGGGTAAGTGAAGGTTTATGCGTCTAGGCCCTCTTTTCCTTTTAACAACCCGTTGCCAAGAACACGCTAAGGAGCAGACTTAAGAAAGAAATATAGAGGTGACCTTGGACGCGTTGGAGGAGAATAGGTTGTTATGGGAATTGTGAAAAGGCGAATAATAATTTAAACATGTTTGTTATATGGAAAATTAACACATCATAGCCATTATCACATTCTGGATTATCATTAGCTGCATAAAAAAAATTTCCATGTAAAAAAGAAGAAAAATAACACGATGGGGCATGCTATTAGATAATTGTGTTTAAGCGTAGGTATTTATTTTCAATTGTAGAAGGGAATCCATAAACCTATTGTAAGTGAAATATGCTATAAATGTACACATGATATGAAAAGAGGGTGTTTGTTTGACTAGCCATAGGACACAAGAGATCTATTGTCTAAAAATGTGAGAGATTAATTATTGAAAATATTTTTTACATGATCTGTACTTACTAACTCTGCTATTGTGGTTTCTTCGGATCGAGACATTATCAAAGCTCCGTTATCTAACACTTCTTTAACTATCCATGGTCCTTCCCATTTAGGTCTAAATTTCTTCTTTTGTCTAACGATTGAGGTACAAATATTTTTTTAACACTAAATCTCCTTCTTGAAACTCGCGAGGTTTTATATTTTTATTGTATGCTTTTGCCACCTGCCGTTGGTAAGCGTATGTATGTGATAATGCTCTTATCCGCTTTTCATTTAAAAGATCTAACTGCATGAGTCGGGCATTGATCCATTCTTCAGAACTTATGCTATTCTCTTTTAAAATCCTTAAGGTAGGTATTTCCACTTCAATTGGTAACACAGCCTCCATCCCGTAGGTTAGTGCATATGGGGAAATCCTATCGCGGGTCTAATCGATGTTCTATAGGTCCATAGGGCGTATAGTAATTTATCTGTCCAATCTCTGTAACTTTCTACTATTTTTTCTAATATTTTAATCAGGGTCTTATTAGCGGCTTCTACTGCCCCATTAACTTGTGGTCGATAAGATCTTGATTTATGGTGTTGAATTTTATACTATCGTAAAAATTCTTGCATTTTCTGACTTGTAAATACTGTTTCGTTATCGCTAAGAAAAATATTGGGCACACCAAATCTTGTCAAGATATTATGTTTTATAAATTTAATAACATGATTGGTATTAATTATTGGAAAAGAAGTAGCTTCTATCCATTTAATAAAATATTCCACAGCTACTAGAATATACCCATGGTTATTTGATGATTTTGGTGATATTTTTCCTATAATATCTATTCCCCATGTTGAAAATGGCCAAGGAGCGGTCATATTGTGTAATTCGTTAGCCAGAGTGTGGATAAGGTTCTCATGCTCCTGGCACTTTGTGCATTTGTTAACAAAATGAGCACAGTCACGTTCTAAAGTTAACCAATAGTAACCTTGGCGTATAATTTTCTTTATGAGCATTATTTCATTCATATGGGAACCAAATTCTCCTTCATGTATTTTAATCATTACTTCCTTAGCTTCTTCTTTATCCACACATCTTAGTAATAATTGGTTATAAGACTTACGGTATAATATATCGTCGATTATTACAAAGTGATATTTGAACTTATCTTTTGCAATAGTGATATTTGAACTTATCTTCTAATAGTGCGCTTATCTGCAGAATTTGCATATTCTTCAAAGGTCTGATCTTTGACATATTTCTTTATGTCGTAATACCAAGGTTTTGGTTTATCTTTTGCAATACTTTCTTCTCTTATAGATAGACAATAGGCTTGGTCATTGGTTATATATATTTGAACTTCTTGTGAAGCTAACCCATACGGGATATCTATAACTACGGCTAAGCTGGCTAAGGCATCTGCTAACTGATTTTGATTTCTTGAACTATATGAAAAAGTAACTTCTTCGAATTGACTTACAAACATGGCTAAAGCAATTTGATAGGGTTTCAATTTTTCATCTCTAGTTTCTCATTCTCCTGTGGATTGATTGATTATTAATTGTGAATCTCCAAATATTTGTAATTTATTTACCCCCAAATCGTAAGCTTCTTTAATACCAGTTAGAAATTAGCAAAACTATTCTTAACATAATATATTGTCTTAATTTAAAAAAAACTATAACCAATGCCAAGCATACTTTTTCAATTTCAAGATATTTAATTTCAGTTGGCATAAATTTCCTACTAAAATAATAAATGGGTAATTCTTTTTTTCTATTAGTATCACATTGTCTTAATACTCCTCCCATATCTATGGGTGTAATTGATAAATATAAAATTAACAGGTTATCTATAGCAAGTGGCGTTAATATAGGTGGATTTGAAAGGTAGGTTTTAATTTTATCAAAAGCCAATTGACAGTCTGCTGTCTATTTTTTAGGAGAATCTTTTCTCAAAAGTTTGAATATTGGTTCGCATGTCAAAGTTAACTTTAAGATGAATCTGCTAATGTATTATAGTCTCCCTAAAAATCCTCTAATTTTTTTTCGGTTTTGGGCGGGGGCATTTCTAGGATGGCTCTTACTTTTTCACCATTTACTTGTATTTGGTCTTTACTTACAATAAATCCTAACAATCGCCCTTTTCTAACTTCAAAGACACACTTACTTGAGTTAAGTTTGAGTTGAAAATTTTCCATTCTATCAAACAATTTTTCTAAATTTTGTAAATGGTTGACAAAAGAATGAGAACGCACGATAATATCGTCCATGTAAACTTCTACCTCCTTACCCATCATATCATGGAATATAGCGGTCATTGCCCTCTGATAGGTAGCTCCGGCATTTTTTAGTCCAAACGGCATAACCTTGTAACAAAATATGCCCCGTGGAGTGATAAAAGACGTTTTTTCTTGATCCTCTGGTATAACTTTGATTTAATTATAGCCTAAAAAACCATCCATGAAGGAAAACCAACTATATTTAGCTGTGCTGTCTACTAGGGTATCAATATGGGTTAAAGAAAAATTATCTTTTGGACTTGCCTTATTAAGATCCCTATAGTCTACATACATTCTAACTTTACCATCTTTTTTTGGTACAGATACTATATTGGCCAACCATTCAGGATAATGACTTACTCTTAAAAATCCAGTATTATATTGCTTAATAATCTCATCCCTAATCTTAGGAACCCATTTTGGTTTTATTCTTCTGAGCTTCTATTTTATTGGTTTAATTTTCTTTTTTATTGGGAGTTTGTGAGTGATAAGATTTTCATCCAATCCTGGCATATCATTATAAGAAAAAGTAAAATTTATTAACCTTGATTTAAGGAGGGTTATCATCATCTATTTTTCTTCTCCAGATAGTTTCTTTCCTAACCTTAGTATTTTGGGGTCATCCTCAGTTCTTAAATTGATGACTTCAAAATCTTCAGCAACCGCCATGTCTTTTCCTTCTATTTTCTCCATTTGTTTTTACAACTCTTCCTCTCCTCCCTTATTGTTATTTTCTTCTAAGGATTCTACAGTTGTTTAGGCACAGTAAATGCTAGCCCAAAGTTCTTTCTCAATAGGGACCTCTTTTGTAAATTGGTGATGGGACAAGAACTTTTTGTAAGGGGGTTGTTGAATAGGTTGGCCTTGTGTACCACCTCTTTTCATTATTTCCCTCACTTGTTTTGAAAGCGTTTTTTTTCTTGATTGACTGTATTTTGAATCATTAATATAGTGTTTAATTGTTTTTCTTCTCTTAAATCATGTAGAAAAAATCCTGCACTTGAGAAAATATTTTGGCTTTTAAGTTTCATTAATTGTGGTTCCTCCGGGTCATAACCCAGACCGTATTTATCTTTTTTTTCTTGAATATTGATTAAGTTGGCTTTTGCTCCATGTCTGATTTTATACCGATTTATTTACCTTTTTGCTGGCGTAATTACATATTTATCTTCCATTATAGGTCCTGAGGGAATAAAATTTATATTTTCTATAAGAGATTCAGCAAATGGTAATAGGTCAGGTGATTCATATGCTTTTACTAGGGAGACTTCATAACTTGTGTTTTCTTCCCTATGAATGATTATTTCAGGATCAGCGTTGATTATGACTATTTTTCCATTAGTTGCAAATTTAATTTTTTGGTGCAGTGAGGATGGAACGGCGCCTACCTGATGTATCCATGGCCTTCCTAGCAACATATTGAATGAGGCTGTTATTTCTAATACTTGAAAGGTTATGGTCATGGTGTCTAATCCGATGGTTAAACTGATATCTAACTCTCCCAGAGTATTTCTAATGGTATTGTCAAATGCTCGAATACGAATATCACTTGGGTGAAGACCGTCCATGGGGATGCCTAAACTTTTAATTGTCCTAAGTGGGCACAAGTTTAAACTAGATCCATTATCTATGGTTATAAAAGGGACTTTGAGATCTTTGTATTAGACTGTGATATTTAAAGCGTGTATATGGCACCGCCTTTCAGGCAGAAGTTCCTCATCTGTAAATGTGAAAGCATTTTGGGAGATAATTTGCCCTATCATGTGAGCCACTATTTCTGGCTCAACCTCCTTTGAAATGTAAGCTTTATTTAGTATTTTCATAAAGGCCTCATGATGCAAAGTAGAAGTGCATAATAGCTCCCATATAGAAATTTGTGTTGGCAGTGATTTGAGTTGTGTAGCTATATCATAAGTTGCATTTTCTCTTTTTTCGAAAATAGGAGAATTTTTATCTATTTCTTGCTTATTTATCCTCCTATTTAGTTGAATGTTTCCTATTTAAGAATATTCTGGAGGTTCTAGGTATTTCCATGGTACATGGTGTGAGTCATAGGAAATTACCTCATCCTGATTTGTTACCCTCAAAATCTTGAAGCCTGGTAGAATCAAAGTTTCTGTAGTGGTTGAGACATAATTACAAGGGTTTCTCTGTGGGGCAGCTCTTAGGACTATTTCAGGCTCCACTATTCGTATCATATTAAGCTCGAAAGCTTGACCCGTATCATAGTGTTTATGCATGCTACTAGGGTGTTGAGCCACATTTATATTATGAATTTCGATTATTAATTGAAAATAATTTGAGAGTTTAAGATACTTTAAATCATATTTTGATTGATTTAGTTTTACAAAATATAAAATACTCACGATTGACTGATTTGTGTAAAGCAGGAGGAATACGTGCAATTTTGGTATACAACATGGACAAATTGATAAGTGTCGATAAAAGCAGGAGTAAATTGCAAATCCAAGACTCAAAATTTTGAAGTGAAACTGCATTTCAAGCAAGACACTATTCATACACAGTTATTATTCATATGTTGCACTGTTCATGTGCACTGTTCACGTGCACTATTCATACACAATATTTATGTTACTATTCATGCGCAATTCTTAGTCCGTTTTGGACTATGTGCTTAAGTTGCCTCCTGGAACCTATAAAAACACCTACTAAAAATATTCTAGAAGATCGGAGAACGTCCTGGGAGCTTAGGTTGAAGTCCGGAGAGCAAGAGAAGGCATAGAGCACGAGATAAGAAGAGAGGCGGCAAATTACTTGAGGTAGTCGAGAAAACATTGGGGCTTTCAATCAATAAGCTTTTCTTTTCTTCTTCTATTTTGATTTAGTTATCTTGTTTGTGATGGACTTTGAATACAATATTATTTTGCGTTTGATTTTTACTATAAACATGTTAGGCTAAATTTTTAATCTAGAACTTAGGATGTAGCATACGTATAATGTAGTGGATATTGTGGTTTGATTTATTTATGACTGATATTATTTATTAATTGAGTATCTAGTGAATTAATGCTTGCTTGGCGCAAAGGCCTACACTTTGGCAATGATTCACATGTATTAGGTGATGAACCGAGAGGTGGAAGTCTCATATACGAAAATCAAGATATTAAATTTGGAAAGACCATGAAAATAGGCATGATGACCTTGAGGAATTCCATGAACTTCCACAGAACTTAATAGATTCTAATTGACTTAATCTCATGAGAATAGGTGAAGAAAATTAGGGTACGACTTGTAGGTTTCGAGAGAAGGTACAAAGATAATATAAGGATAGTTCTCTTTTAATATATAATATCCAGATTAAATAAACATTTCATGTATCCATTGCAGAAGACGTATGAGAAATCGTAGTGCTCTCAATCTTGTGATTTCTAATCTATGTCTTACGTTCTATAGATCAACTTTTCTTTATCATATTCTTTCTTCTCCTTATCTTATTAGGTTAGAAAGTGTTTAGATCCAACATCTTAAGTCCTGAATTTTCTGTGGATCGATATTTATATACTACAATCTAGGACCTGTGCACTTGCGGTGAGATTGCGAATATAGGGGTGTTAGTGAATCGGGTTGGATGGGTTAGAGTCCAATCATAATCCTAACCCATTTAAAATATTTCAACCTTAATTCATCTATTAACCCATTTAAAAAACCTCGACTCTAACTCATTTATAACCCGTTTAATAAAAAAAGGGTTGGTGAGTTGTTAACAAGTTGTATAGTAAATGACTTGAATGCTTAGATTTTAATAGATGATGAACTCGCAAGGAGAGGTGATAAAATATTTTAGGGGCATGAGAAATGAAAATAGGGCAATAATAAAAAAACGAAATAGGGTAGTAGTGTAAAAATGAAAATTAGATGCGAGAGGAAGACTTAGCTAAGAAATATAACTAAGGCGTTAACATATATAATTTTAATAGGTTAAATGTGTTAAATGGGTTGAACAGATTAAATGAGTTAACAATTTACTAAATTGGTTGAAAGGTCATAAAATTCGAACTCTAATACGTTTATTTAATTAAATGGTAAAACGAGTTAGTGATCATAATTTATTTATTCAAAAATCTCAACTCAAACTCATTTATAAACGAGTGGGTTGACTGGTTGACCATTATCATTAACACCCCTAATGACTACCCCATGCAACCTGCCATAAAATATGACAGCTCATTATTAATTTAAGCATATTTAATATATAAACTAATTTTTACTATTTTTAAGAACACGTATATATTTTTTGAAATTTTAAACACATGGATATTTTTGTCAATTTTAATCCATTTGTTTAAAAATTCACAAAAATACATGTGTACTTACTCAAATGGTAAAAAATTGATTTATAGATTAAATAAATGTATAGCTATTTTTTAAATACCGTGTGGAGCACCTGAAGTTGGACCAAACAACGGCTAACTAGATGGGATCAAGCCTCTTTAAATATTACTATAAAATATAAATAATTTAGAAGAATTTTTAATAACCTTTTTGTTCTTTAGCTAACTTTACCAAAATATTCTTCATCAAAATAAAGAATAAAGGTGAAAATAAGGTCAAGTTGTCCCGTGAATGGTGCAGTGAGTTAAAATTTATAGCATATTGGTCTAGAAAAGTAATCCTGAACTATATATTTAATATAAATGTTCAAGATCAATTAAACATTTAAGACAAAATTAATTATTATAATTTTATAAATAGAAAAATTCAAATCCGCTTTCACTAGTTATGTTCTCATTATTACATCTAAGATACAATAAAATAAAATACATGTCCACTCTTTGCAATACATTCATTTAAATAATTTTAAATAAAATAAAATGATGTTCTTGAAATCTTCATGTAATCTAAACTCTAATGTCCCACTTGATTTGGCACATCTGTAAAAAATAATGAGTTAGTCCTAATATGATTAGCAAGTAAAAAATTACTTGAAAATAGATAATAACCTAATTAAAACTTAATTAAATGATAAAAATAATTATTTAATTTAACAACTTAAAATTTTAGCATTATTTACAAAATAAAACCCTTCAATTAGTTCGGAAGCATCAAAAATATAAAAATCAATTATTTGAACATACAAATTGAAATTAAAATGAGCAAATTATAGTAAAACGGAAAGGACAGTCCACTTTTAAGCCATATCGTCTCTGATTTTTTAGTAATAGACTCCACGTGGGCCTCTCTTACTTAGCCTGGAGCGTTGTGATGGCCGCATGTAGTTTACTTTCAAAACCGGATGCCAAAAGTATTAATCCATAAAATACTTAAAAATAATCTCTGGTTGCTTTTAATCTCTGGCGGAGATTACAAGTCACCTTTGACGAGTAGAATTTGGAATATTAAGATATGTTAAACTGTGGAGCCGATTCCATAATTTATATTATGCATAAATATGGTTGTTTATGCCGAGATTATTACTAAGGCACACATATTAATTCACACAATTAATATATAATTTCATTATTCGCACATTACTTTATATCAATGCATTGATAAAATAGAATGCATTTAAAATGCACAACAATATCAACATATATACTTTAGGCATAAAGTTTAGACATATTTATCATTATAATTTTACATCCTAAAAAAACTTAGGATTATAAAATTTAATTATATGAAACATATAAATTTCGTAACCTAAACACCATAACCCATTATATTCATGTTTTATACAATTAACTAAAATAGCCTAATTAATATTATAAAAATAATTACAAAATAAGAATTTTGCCTACAATTTTTCCCTCCTGCACCATCTGTGAGCTTTTTCTATTTCTTCTACAACTATAGCTCTTCAAAGCTTGTTTAAACTTTTCCTACAAATACCAAAATCCGTTAAATGATATAATATGATAAATTAGTTATATAGATAATTGTATAGAAATGATTGAAAAATAGGTAGTTTATATAAAAAGATGTGAAAAAAATTTTAAAATAGGGTAATTATAAAGAGTAAAAAATTTAAATTGAAAAGTTTTAGACGAAAAATTTTACTTGTTACCAGACACTTGATAAAATATTGTTGAGTAAAATTTTTTGAATTTGAATAGAGGACAAAGGTAATCATGAAGAGTAAAGAGATAAAGTTAAAATAAGTAAATTAGTTGTATGAGCAATTAGGTATAAATGATTAGAAAGTATAATTATTGTATGAGCAGATATAAAAAAATAATTAAAAAATGGTAATTATGAAGAGCAGAGAGTTTTATCTTAACAATTTTTTCTCATGCCAAAAAATATTTTGTGGATAACTATTACATTAAACTAAGGAATTTCATACAAATTTTACAAGATTGTCCTTAACAAATAATTATAAGAATTAAATTAACTAAGAATAATAACAATGATAATCATAAGGAATTTTACTGGCCTGTCCTTAACAAAATCATTAACATCCTGCAATTGCGTGAAATGGTAAACTGTCAATTCTATCAGAGTTTCCTTATCCGTAATTACATTGTTTGATTAAATGATGAAAATGTCAATATTAAAATATATTTTAATTATTTATAGTAATTATTTTCATGCAATTGCTGTAAAAATCAATGCAAATAATAAATATATAATGGAAGTAAAATACCCACAAATAAATATTTAATAATAATAACATTTCTTAAAAAATAGAACTTTTCACTTTCTACAGTTACCTTATTTTTTAATTATTTTTTCATATCTTTTTATACAAATGATCCTATTATTCAATCATTTATACACAACTACTTGTACAACTGAGTTATCTATTGTAACTTTATTTTCTTTATTCATCATCGTTACTCTAATTATATTACATTATTGTCTCTAATTTTAAAAACTGTTACACTCAAAACTTTTCAATAAAAGTTTTATTACTTTATTGAAAAAAACTTATTATTTTCCAAATACACCCTAAATCAATTTATTATTAAAATTATTTTTTTCAATTTATCATAAAATTTAGAACCCGTTAGTGAAATCTTGAAGAAAGAGATATACTTGCAATTTTAATATTTTCAGACAAACGTTCTAAGATATTTTGTAATTTTAAAAAACTAACGTAAACACCTCTAATCTTGCCTAAATTGCGTATGAAAAAAGTTAATAAAGTATTTAAATAGTTTTTTGAGATGAACAAAGTAACACATTTACTTTGCTCAGACTAACAGAATCATTCTTCTTATTTAAAACGCCTCCTAAATATATACTAATCAAAAAAAGGCAAATGTTGTGTATATCTACGAATTTTACCTCTACTTTCACTTAAACTAACGAATTTTTGAAAAATTCGTAACACGCTTATGTAGAGTTGTGATTCTTTCCGCCTGGGCGAAGTCCCCGTTCCTGCGCCCGCTGCCCGTACACTGCATACAGGCTGTTGGATCGGGCGGGATGAACGTGTGCCATCAGATGGAAAATTTGCATTGTCGTCCCTACGCACTAAACCGTTTCACAGAAGAAAAAATTCAAAAAAAATAAACAAGTACGGCAAAAGCAAATCAGTCTCTCGCTCCCGCTCCCCGCGGCCTCCATTCCTCACCAGATCTCTCTCAGAATCTCCAGATCTCTCTCTCTCATTCTGCCGAGGCAGGGACCTCTCTCCCTCGCCGAATCTCTCTCTCCGGATCGTGGCGCAATCTCTCTCCCTCTCTCCCTCTCCGGCCACGACGCTGCTCCCACGGCGCCGCGATCTCTCTCCCTCTCCCTCTCCCTCTTCCTCTCCGGCCACGACGTTGCTGCCACGGTGCTGCGTACATCCCTGTTTCTGTCTCTCTCTCGGCGACGACACCTTCACCCATC